>JACEGR010003295.1:0-108065 GCA_014170235.1 Listronotus bonariensis
TATATTATGTTAAAAGTGGACAAATGATCAAAATATTTTTAATTTTAAAACGTTTTTTGTAAAACTGTTCTCATCGTCCAAAACTAAAATATGAAAAATGTGTAAGAGTAAAGTACTTTTATTTTTTTAAATACAGCTATTTTTTCTAATAAAATGTAGTAGAGAATTAAATTTAATACCAAAATTTGATGTTGAAATAAATACATTTTTGTATCATCATTTTTATATTCTACGACAACACTTTAAAATACACGGCTTGTTTAAAAATAATTTTAAGGTAAACGGGTCATTTCAGGGGTATGAACGGGACATATCAGACACACTTACTATTAGCAATTCATATTATTTTAAAATACATAAGGATATAATTTTCATTTTGCATCAATAATACTTTGGAATAATAGTGTAAGTAAATATATAGTTTAAAATAATTTATTTTGTGTGTCATTCTCCATTATAGGGTTTTAAAGTTTGGGATGGACGGGACAGATAAAAACAGACAGTTTTTTTGCCTTTTTTCTTTGAATTACTTTTCTGAATTGACTTGTATAAATTAAGTAAGATTTAATAAAGTTTATTCATAATCCTTATAAATGTGTCAAAAACTATCCAAAATTAGCAAGTTTTCAATAGGGACATAGTTTTTAATTTTACTTCATGGGATGGACGGGTCGGGACGGAAGGGACAAAACTAAACGGATATGTTTGTACTATATCTTTATTTTTTTAATTAATCATAAAAACAAAAATACCAAAAAAATAACAATAAATATCTTACACTACCAGTGTACCGAACACTTAACAACAGAAACTATTTTAGTGGACTAATCCGGTCTATACCAATAATAATCTTTGATTTACCGTATCGCTCCAACGAGAATTAAATATACCGCAGGTCTATTCCTCAAACTCACTTCAGATTGTCGCATGTGACATCAGTGGAGTGTCGCTTAACACATGAGAAATAAGATTGATCACATTGATGTCGCATGCGACACTATGTACTTAAGATTGGAGAATGTATTTTTTAATGTTAGCAATACGTGCTACCAGGACATTTATATTTTAACATTTAACAAAACAACATTATCAAACTTTTTAAGTCCTTAATTAATTCTTTTCTACTTTTTACTTTGTGCCATGCCTTTCTTTTAATTCTTTTCCCCAGATCATCAACGTTTCCATTCCTATGGACGTTGCAAACAAATTTCAATAACTACACACGCCAAAATCTTGTCCCATGTCCATAAAACATTAATTTGTTTAAGTAAACTTCAGTTTAAATTGTGCTGCACACCCGTGACCAAAAATGTTAACTTGGTTTAGAGCCGCATTTAAAAAAAAAACACATATGAAAACTTTATTTCTTTGTACATTTGAACTAGAAATTCTTATGGCTAGTGGTGACCCAAAAACGGGGCTTGCCTATATCTTTTTTGAATAATTTATTGTTTAATTTTTGCCCATCAACCCTCTTCCTACTTGCTCTTTGTTTTTTTTAGATTTTAAATCTTGTAGTCTAAAATTGACCGTTTTTGCACATCTCTGCATAGTTTTCGTTATTTTGCGTTGTTTTTTTTACATATTTTGTTTTTACTTTTTTGTTTCTGCATTTTTTCACGTTACTTTTTTCATAGACATTCTGTTTAATAACAAAAAAAAGTTAAAAATTAGAATGCCTGGAAATAATTGATATTGATGAGACAATTGGTACGGAAGGGACATGTTTAATTTATTAATTAAGTTAATTAGCAGGTATTTTCCGTGGAAGTAAAAACATAAAGCATTTTGTTGTATTGCCAAGTATATAAATATATAAACAATATTCAAAAAATCATGACCGCCTTAATCTAAACATTAAAAAATACTCTTTTAGGAATGGATGGGACAAAAAAGTGTGCCCTCCAGTTTTGTAAAAAAATAAAGAAATGGTTATTGCTTTTTCTGTTAGTTTTGGCACAAATTAACAAGAAACAGACAGACACTTTTCATATAACAATCGAAATGATGCTAATGGATTTAGTTTTTTACAGTCTTCTCTGGAAGTTAGATTAAATTGTGGTTAAAAATGCGCTGTGCGGACTTACTTCAAAAAAAATGCATTTATTATTTACTACTCTCTATTAAAAAAGGCTATATTATATATTTTTCTGAAGTTAATAGTCTACCTAAACAATATGTAAAATAAGAAGTTATTTAATGATGTTTCTCTTGCCTCTGGTTACTTTTCCCTGAAATGGCCGAAATACCCAAATAATTAAAAAAACTTTTTTACCCATAATTACTTTACTTTAAATTTACGCAAAAAAATCAATTCTTTTCAACACTTGTCAGGGCCCCTTTTTAATAAAATTAAAGGCCTTCCCCTTCTTTATAAAATTAAAAGGCAAAAATAAATCTGTAGTGCAAAACTGGGACATCTGGTAACGATACCCATACCACTATTCAATTCCACATGCCCAAAACATCTCAGATAAGCTGGTTTTACACTTATCAAACTTCTTGTCAAATATGTGATACCATTTGTTTGCAGGCAGAAGTGTAAAATAGGAAATTATTTGACAAACCTCTTTGAAGCAAATATCAGGGTAAAAACCTAACATCACACCAATCACGATAAAATATAGGTTAAGTAGTTGCCTTAATTGCCAACTGTCAATTTTTAAGTTACTGGGTTGGTAGTTTTGAAGTTTTGCATCAAATATTTGACGAAAAATAGGACGTGTTCTAATCCTTCAAACAAAAGGTTCGTTTCTACATCAGTCAGGAACAGTTTGCAAACCGTTAGGCTCATGCGTAGGAGATAAAATCCGTTGAATTTTGTCTAGTGCGCATGCTCTGACAGTTTGCAAACGGTTTCTAACTGCTGTTGGAAGCCTAAATTTGACCAGTCGAATTTCTTTGATATCCAATTTTCTGTTTTACATTATTAAATTTATTCAAGGTAAACTTGGTCCAACTTATTTGACAACAAGTTTGAAAACCAGCTTTTTTTATCTCTTTGGCAGTCCACGAAGGCTTTAAGCCTAAGTACCAGAGTACCGTGGCTGTCGGGTTATTAGATGTTTAACCGCTTTTTTTCATGCAGTTCCGTCAACGTTATCCAAGCACTGAAACTTGCATTTTTTTTTGCATTTCACAGCACTTTTTAGACAACGGGGTAGTGCCGCCACGGACGTTATTTTCTAAATTACTACTACCCGAGGTAGGCAGAATACTACACATGCCAATGTCCGGTTCCGAGATTCGAACCTGGATCGCTTCGGTTAGAAGCTGGTACGTTACCGCTGCACTACGCTCGCCAAAAACTATACTAAATTTGGTAAATACAGCTTTAGCGGTTCTAAAAATATTGTAGAGTTGCGGTACTTTTTACTAATACTACTGTATTTTTAAATAGGTGTTTTGGGTTCTAATCCAAATAAAAAGAATCTCCTAATTTATGGCCATCTAGACGTACAACCGGCCTTAAAGGAAGATGGATGGGACACTGACCCTTTTGATTTAACCGAAAAGAATGGAAAACTCTATGGACGTGGAGCAACCGATGACAAAGGTCCTGTTGTTGCCTGGTTTAATGTACTTGAAGCCTATAAAGAAATTGGAACAGATATTCCAGTAAGTGAATATTAAATAATAAACAAACGATTTTGCTTTTTTCTACGACCGATAAAAAATGTTATTATAAACCACCCCATTTTAGTACACCACACAAAGTGTTAAAAAAGTATTTTTTTACCGTTCCATGCGTTTATTAAACTTTAAATTGGTGTTTTGTTTTAATGCCTACTAAAATTTATTATAATGTGAATTTATGTTTTACTCAAGTTACCATAATTTCTGCCTTTACTTATTTTAGAATATGTGTCACTTAATTTAATTTTATCAGTTTGCAGCTAAATTCATTAAAAATTATCAAAAATTAATAAAAACAAAAAGCTAAGATGATCAAGAAATTAAAATATTAAAATTTATACAGGATAAAAAAATATGGTATTGTAACACATGCATAAAGTGCTTAACGAGAACACTTTAATATTATTATTACTTTTAAAACCTTTATGGGCGAGTTTACCACGAATACGCATACCGCGCTATATGGAAGGGGCGCTTTAACCCAGTCAGTCAATTTCAAATGTTCCGGGTATCGGACTGGGCGAACGTGTCACTTTTTTGTCGGACAAGTTTATCATAATGTTTTACAAGCAATTTTTAAGCATTTTGCCAAAAATGGTAAGGGTTACAGTCATGAAACCGTAAGGCTTAAACACATGTTTCAGGTATCGGACTAGGCGGGTGACTTAACCTTTACGATTTTTGGCACAATGTTTAAATATTGCATGTAAAACATTGTGGTAAACTTGTCCGACAAAAAAGTAACGCGTTCGCCCAGTCCGACAGACAAAACATTTGACATTGACAGGTTGGGGTTAGCGTCGCATCCATATAAAGCGGTATGAATATTCGTGGTAGACTCGTCAAAAGGAATAACCCTCCTAAAAAGTGTTTTAAAAGTGTTCTTATCATGAAGTTCAATTTTATTACTGGCACAGGGACTAATAAGCATCTTATTCTAAAACAACCTGCATACAAAGTTGCTTGGCTTGGACGCTAAAGCCTTTAAAAACCCTTGGATATGTTGTATCACAGCCTTCTTAAACTCTGAGCCGTGAAGTAAGAAAGGCAACGTTGCAAACAACACTGTACAGTAGGAATATTGAAATGAGTTCCTAATACACTACATGCTAAATCTAATTATTTTTTAAATGTTTTAAGCAAAATATAGGTATTAATTTTTTTAGGATATTTTAAACAACATATAGGTATAATTTTAAATACTATAGTTGCCCTAAAAAACAATTATGTGTCTGCAAAACTTATCAGGAACTTTTCTGCCTTATACAAATTTGTTGGTAAGGATTTAAAAATTTCAAATTGTTATGATGTTTCAACCCCGCTTTATACATTTTTTGCGAACAGACCAATGTAGCTTTTTAAAGTTAACTTAACATTTATTATTTAATAATACTTGCAATACTTAAAATGAATTGAAAGCATGTGTGTTTAGTTATAAATATAAAAGCTTAATAATATAGCCTATTACATAAGGTTAGTTAATTAGGTTTTCCACTATATTTACCCTAAAACCGCCTTAGGTAAATAACTTTCAGAATATCTATATAAATAATATTTTTTGGTGAACTTACCAGGATATTTATGCGCATTAGTTGATATAGTCCTTAGGATATTGCTTGGGGTACATAATTGTTTTTGGTGCACTATACACACTATTGATATCAAATACAACCAATTATTTTAAAAACACAGTTAGTTAATTAGTAGCCCGTAAAATATATTTGTCCATTTACCGTATAGGTACTACTTTTACTTTTAATAAAAAAACACTATTATCCGGTCAATAGCGCACAACCAGGCTTTCCTAATTTCATCGTTTATGGGGATATAAAATGTTGTTTGATTACCCTCTGTTTTAATATAACTTGGGTAATTCGTTTTGCATCCCGAAACGCAACACGTTCGTGCCATAATGTACGTCGTACGCACCAACTATACGCGCACATTTAAAAGTAAAAACAACGATTGACATATTGGCACTGGTTCTATTTTTTAAATATAACAATGAATTACGTATTTTTTCTTTATATAATAAATACACGCTACGATTTAACTTTTAAAAACAGAAAAACCCTTTTAAGCAATCGTTTAAACTTGTTTCTGTTTACTTCTAAATATTACTTGACATTCCTACTGTGCTGTGTTGCCAGATTTCTCCTTCACGGCTTAGAGTTTAAGAAGACTGTGGTTGTATTTATATATTTATTATTTTAGGTCAACATTAAATTTGTTTTTGAAGGAATGGAAGAATCTGGAAGCGAAGGACTAAACACACTGCTTCTCAGCGAAAAGGATAAGTTTCTGACCGGAACTGATTATATTTGCATCTCTGACAATTACTGGTTGGGTACTGAAAAACCTTGTATAACATACGGGTTGAGAGGAGTTTGCTATTTCTTTATAGAAGTCGAATGTGCTTCAAAAGATTTACATAGCGGAATTTATGGTGGTTCGGTGTAAGTTGTTTCCATTTTAACATATTTCTTCTTCGTAATTTGTTATAGTGTCAAATTCGTGGTTTAACAAGTTATTACCAAAATTATAGTAAACCACCACCGCCCTCAATAACTACTGCTTTGTAAAAATGGCAGTTTATTTCAGAAACAAGCTAACCGATATTTTTGGCGAAAATGAGATTTACAGCGATTTTAAATTGTATTATGTAAATCCACGTTTTTATGTAAAAATCAGTCATTTATCATGCGCTTGCGTGTGTTTAAAAAACCCACCATTTAAAAATGTAGGGGAAAGTGGGAGGCTTCATACAGTTTTTATATTTTCATTTGTGGAATGCCGTGTTTTAGGTAAATCTCTCTTAATTTATGATACACTGATAGCTTAACTATTTTATATTGTAGTAGAACCCTAATATTATTGAAAATCCACATGCGCGAGTTTCCATAAGACTTTAACAAAAAAGTAAAATGTAGGAATGTACCCCATTAGTGGGGTACATTCATACAACCGGAGGGGTGCATTTAAGATCACTATTTATTCGTCATAATTATTGTTTTTAAACATACTTTAAAAAAAACACAAATACTATTTTCAACATACAAAACAAATAGTAAAATTATTAATTAAAAAAAAATAGTTTTTATCTAAATCTATTAATGAGTGATAGGTTTGTGATATTAACATAAGTAACGATTAGTAAACAGAGTGTTATTAAACGGTCTTTACGTTACATCTATGGTTATCTATCAAAGACACTTATTAACATTTTTTGTTTTAGTCAGTTATATTTATTAAAACTAACAATCACAAAATGTAAAAAAAATATTGCTTATACATTATGAATTACACCAAATAAAAAAACTCTAGTTAACACAAAGATACCTTTTACTTAAAAACCTAAAATTAATATGCCTATGTTATTAACAGATTATGACCCAAGATCTGTGGTAATATCATCACTATGGCTGATAAATCAACTGATCCTTTATCTTTGACATCTAACAACTAAAATTTCATAAAGCACCCGGTTTTTTTCCGTAAAAATGAAACATTTACTTCAGTTAAACTACTTCATATAATATTCATAACTATATACGCCTGTGTAACAAAAAATTGTAATTAAAAAAAAAAAAATAATAAAGGGCCACAGGTACATTTACACAGTATGAATGTGCCCCATATACTTGGGTATGAATCTGCCCCATCACATGCTAATTAATAAAAAAATATGCAAAAGAAAAACTGTCTTCATCTATAATAATTTACACTTTAAATCAGTGCCTCTTTATTATTATGATTAGGATTAAATAGCAATAATTAATTCAAAAAATAGTATCTAGTCACAAAATATGTCCTAAGTTCCGTTATGAAATTACTTACGTGAGGCGAAAACACGTTTCGTGTTGTGCACACGCTCTTACCTCACCAAAAATTCTGAAACTTCAGCAGTCTGTGAACACACATAATAACTGTTCACACCCACTTACGTTACTATTTTACTTCGTGTCTAACTTCAGATAAACTTAGTGTATGTATATACCCCTTGTATGAATCCACCCCACTTTCCCCTACTTCAATGTATATTATCAATAGTATAAAACTTATATTTATAAGAGCTAAAGTAGACTCCACTATCCTATATTAATTCTTAGTCTATCCTATATTAATTCTTAGTGTATTTTGTTCTAATAAATAAGTTTTAAGCAATTGAAACTACTCGTTAAAGTACATTTTTGAATTGTGAGATGGTCCGCTCTGGCTCTCAACGCCTTAATTTGTGCCGAAACCAGTTAAGCGACGGTTCATAATGTGTTTCTGAAGTAAACTTTATGGTCATTATTTGGTTACCCTGTATGTTTACTTCTCCAAACACGTCTTGATATAATGAGCATACCAAAATAGTCCTCTAAGTTAGTAAAGCAGACCATTTTATTGACCAGAGATATAGGGTGGTAAAGTTTTAAAAATTAATACTTTTTTACGACTGTGTATCCTAAAAGTTAAGACTTTTATGTCACAAGTTTATTTGAACTTTTTTCTTCAAATAGCCTAAGGATTTACATTCTTAGAGATATGCATCCAATTCAAAAATACTCTGAACAGCATAGACCTGGCCAAACAGAAAATAATTTAAAAAAATCCAGATATCTCAAAAACGGTTGCTTAAATCAACTTTTACCTAGAATACCTTTTATGCAAAATATAATGAAGGATTTGGACTAAGGTAAGTGGGGCCAAGTGCAAAAATATTTATTTTTATAAAAAAACAAAATATAAGTATTACAGTGTTAATACAAATAACATCTGTTTGGAAAGTTATTTTTTTAGGCGAAAATCTTTATTAATTTTAAAGATGGGAAGTTTTTTATCGTTTACCGAAAATTTAATAAAGTACAAAAAGTATTAAGTTTACTTATCCCGGATCCTCCTCTGCAAGTTTTCACCCTGGGTTTTTGAGTCATGGGTTTATTATTCAGGCATACGCTAATTTCGTACCTTTTCTCAAGGCTAGGGGTTAAAATCCCCTCTGCGAGTGCCCATTTGTGGATTTTTCATGGGTTTTTGGATTTTAGTAATGTTTTATGTTGTTGCAAATTTATTGTTTATATTTTTACATTTATACAACTAAAAACGCTAAAAATCTTCAGTAGGTAACTAATTTGGCGGTGAAACCAAAAATTGATAAAGAAAAAAGTGTAGAATTCATGGCAACCGCAACCGACAGTTACTTTTAGGGATTTTTTCAAAGACCCTCACCCATGATGAAAATTAGAACTTGTCTAAAATAGACAGAACAATATTCTGCGTTTTTACCCAGGACTTAAGGGACTAACAAATGCAAATCAAATACGCAATGGTTGAAAACCCATAACTCAGCACCTGGCCGCCACGTCACTTGCCTACCATTTAAATGCTTGCCTTGCCTTACATTCACTTGATGTACGATTTTGTTTGTCAAAGATTATGTCGACAATATTTGACATAGATGATTAGACTTGTACTATTTTATCCGTTAGTACAATTCTAACATCTAAACTTTGGGCATGGCATCAGAGAGCTGTGTCGGGCCCCGGTACAAGTAAAAGTTACGGGCTCCCTAAATAAAACAGTCCCTACTACAAACAAATTTTATTTTCATTGCTTTTCTTTTAAAAATTACCATAAAAACAGCCCTCGCCTTCAATAAACGTACCTACATTCTTATGTTCTTTCCATTCTCCATTTACGTTTTTCATCCTGCGCGGGCCCTCCTTCAGTCCGGGCCCCGCTAATTTGTACCGCCTTCAACGCCCTCTCGTCGACCCTGACTTTGGACACTTTAAATTGAAAAAAACACCTGAACAAAATTGTATTACATTGGTTTAAAAAGTCAGTAAACCAAATTACCCCAATAAAAATAAATAAATATATATACATATGTAAATTTCTTTGGACAAACCCGAAGGCTAAAAGCCTAAATACTAACGTACCGTGAGTGTCTTAAGCGAGGTAAGAGGAAGTTTGTTGACACGGGACTTAAATACTTTGGTGTTAAGTCAGTAACCATAGTTACTTACTAGGTATTTTTCTCAATATAGTCACCAAAGTACAGAATCGGATGATTTGGATGAAGCTTGACGTGGTGTCAACAATAGTGGTTATTGTTTTAGGCCTGAAGCTATGACGGATCTGGTTTACCTATTAGGTACTTTAGTTACCAAGGATGGGGAAATTTTGGTACCGGGCGTAAATAACGAAGTTGTGCCCTTAGCAAAGGAAGAAGAAAGCTTGTATGAAAAAATATCTTTTGATGTGAATGAATTTAAAGCAGAAAGTGGTGCCAGGCAGCTGCTACATAATGGAAACAAGGAACAAATTTTGATGCATAGATGGAGATATCCGTCACTATCCATTCATGGTCGAAAAATTTCAATAGAATTTGGTTACTTAGTTTAATTATTTCAATTTACAGGCATCGAAGGTGCTTTTAGTGAGCCAGGCCGAAAAACTGTAATTCCAAGAAAGGTAATTGGAAAATTTTCCATTAGACTTGTTCCTAACCAAGTTCCTGAAGAGATTGAAAAATACGTCGTTGATTATATTAATAGTAAATGGAAGGAATATGGCAGCCCAAATGATATGAAGGTAGATACAAACATGTATATACTGTAAAAATATAACAAATTTACAACACATCGCAATAAGAAACTCTTAAGGTAATTTTTTTACTGCGGCAACATTTTGATTAATATTTGGTATAAGGGGGTTTTGTAGTGCTGATTACGAATCTGAAAGATTTTTTTTCGGAAACGTTTCATTCTCGAGATACCCATCATCAAAGGTGAAATTTAAACTAAACTTATTTTCACTAAATTCCCTTCTTTTTGCAAAGAATTCTTGATTTAAAGCTAACGTGGCACACGATACTTGATTTTTACATTTTCTACGTATTTTACATTATTTTTGCATTAAATTGCTTAGGTTCACTTTCAGTCGCAGCAAGCTATGATGGCCCAGTATATACTTGCTAGCAGTGAACTTTTGCAATTTATTTGATAAGAGGTGTAAAATACATTGTCACTTTAACTTTAAATTAAAAATTGTGTACAAAAAGAAGGGAGAATATAGTAAAAAGAAGGTCAGTTTAAAACTCAACTTTGATGATGGATATTTCGAGAACGAAACCTTTCCAAAAAAACAACTTTCAGATTCGTAATCAGTATAAAAACCGAATGCCAAATTTACTCAAAACCGGAGTTGCCGCAACTCACTAGAAAATTACCACTCCTAAAGTTTAGTTCATAAGCTTGCGAAATGCGGTTTGCAAATTGCGAAACTTGTTTTCATTGGTCAATTTGTAACGACTTTCGAATGTTTCGTTACAAATTGACCAATCAGAACACGATTCGCAATTCGCAAGCTTATGAACTAAGCTTAACTCTCTCTAATCTAAAAATTGCTCGATATGTTTGATTGATGGAAATTTAAATAAATGAACTGTTTGACAAGCATATTTGAAGGTGTGCGGTTCCTGTTTGCCAAATATATTCTGTTTTTTGATTGTATTTATAAAGTAAAAAACGGAAGTTTGCAAACCTTGGACATTTGGGGTTGTTGATTGCCAAAACATGTTGTACAGTATAACCCGGACTTACGCTACCCTGACTATGAACTAGCGATTTAATTTCCCTGATGGGCCTGATGAAATTGGCAATGGGATCGAAGATGTTGTCAAACTTGGTAGACAAATAAATTTAGAAGTGGATAGTGATGACGTTCTAGAGCTGCTGAATTCACACAATGAGGAGCTTACAATTAATTAGAACAATGCGTAAGCAAGAGAAAGACAATCATAATCATGATTCTTTGGACCAAGTTCAGTTAAAAGATCAAAAATGACCGTTGAAAACTTGACAGAAGCCCTAAGTTTAATTGAACAAGGGTTAAAAATTTTGGAAAGCATAGACTCCAATGAAGAGTGCATTTTTGTTAAAAAACATGCAATAAAAAAATACGAGTATGCTACAAGGAGATATTACGGGAGAAGAAAAAATAGTTGACTCGTCAGACGACTTTGTTAGATTTTATGAAACCTTCTACATTAAAATGACTTCGGATTGTGTATATACATTTTATTAATATAGGCTGTCCACAGATGGGGTTAACAAGAGGACCCAAAATTTCATTTTTAGAAAAAAGTCATTCTTCATAAAAATTTTTGCTTGTAAATAAAATAGGATTCACGAAGAGAAAATGTTTATTTTGTATACAGAGGTCGCAAAAACTTTAACATTACTTTTCTACAAGAGTAATTTACCTTTATTTATCATTTTTTAAAAAAAGATCATTTAAAAAATGTATTTAAAATGGCATACAGGGGTACCAAAAAAATCATGAAACTGATTTAAAAGTTATGAAAAATTAATTATTATACATTTTTATAATAAAATGACCCAGAGTTTCTTTATGAGAAGGGGTTTAGACATAAGCAAGACCGGGGACAGCTTTTGTCAGGGACATGAGGGTGTGAGAATTACGATTTTGGTTGGCAGTTCTGTTCAAAGTTGGTAGCATTATCAGCTGATGACAGAGTCGTGCCTTGACGAAGCTTTGTTTGGTAAAAACATTTTTGCCATTTTCATTTTGGTTGTATATTTTGCAAGGATTTCCAGTTGTTAATGTTTTTGGTTAGTTTAGAGACTTCACATATTATTGGTTCGGACTCGTTTTATTTTAGAGATTTTGATAGTGTTTAGTCGAATAGTTTTCAGTCATTCGTGTTTTTATATACATATGATACTGATGAGTGTCCGCTAATTAATGGTACACAGAAAAACCACATATTTCTTATGCGGAAATACCCATTTAGGATTTAAACAAACATACCTATATCCAAAAGTTAATGATAAGGAAGATACGGGGTGTTAAAGGAATATAAATATTTTTTATTCATGCATTTCGATAATTTCTGATATGTTTTAAACATTTGAATAAAACTCGGTATCCAGGAGTTTTTAGCCATCAGCTATTTATATCTGAGCAGTTGTAATTATAGCTAATACGATGTTATTGAAGGTACATACTTTCGGGTGCACTGAACAACTAAAACGTGAATACCTTAAAAACGGTTGTCAAGACCGATTCTTACTAAGTATACCTTTTTTGTGCAGAAAGCATAGAGAAGAGAAAAAATTGGGTAGTTTTAGAGAATTTTAAATAGTGTACCCATCGCCCTCTAGTCTACACACAAATTAATATTCGATCTGAAAAGCTAATGTTTAAAAACCCCGAGATACCGTTTTATTAAGATATTTAAAAAGGGGGAACAATTATCGAAATAAATTTACTTTTTCTTTTTACTATGACAATCTTAATATTTTGGCATAAGGAATCTGTGGTTTTTCTGTGTACCATTCATTAGCAGACACCTTGTATACAAAGTTTTTAAAATGGTTTTTGACTTACGGAACCATGGAAAATGTTTTGCTCTGCCAGGTACCTCATCGTCCTGTCGTCGCTTTGATAATTTTTAATTTTCAATATTTAAACCACATTTATGTTTTTGTTTTAAGTTATGCCTATTAAAATAATCCAATACATTTTGTTTACAGCATACAGTTCTTTTTGTTTTCTCCTTAATTCTACGCCACTGATCTGCCTAAAATCAAACAGGGACGAAAATGGCCCGACTTGACGTCACAGCCGCGCTAGCCAATATGGCGAATGTCGTGACCTTATCTCATCAAACTTTGAAAATGACCTAAAAACTTTTATAATTTCCTTTGCAAATACCTGCTTTTTTAATTCCTACAAAACACAATTGTTCAACTGTAAACGCCAGTTTTCGTCAAATTATGGATTTCAATAAAATTTTATATTATGGTTTTAATCGATTACAAACATGATTTTAATAAATTTTTCTAATGACATTTTGCTAAAAAATGAAAAATACAGGTAGTTTACTCTTGGAAAAAAATCATGTTTTTTAAGTTTTTGCGAACCCTGTATACAAAATCAAAATTTTATCTTCGTGAGTCCAATTTTTTGTACAAGCAAACATTTTTTATGAAGATGACTTTTCGAAAAATGAAATGTTTGGTCCATTTGTCCATTTGTTAACTCCATCCGTAGACAGTCTGTATTTTGTCATTATCTAGAACGTAATACAAATTTTAATATTGTTTTGTTTAGTCCCTGGGCCCAATTAAACATACTTTGTATGTATTTATATGCAAAATTGTACCTCGACTTACGCGAATTCGGCTTACGCGGATAGCGCTCGGTCCCACCTATCGCGTAATTCCAGGATATTACTATATTTGACAAAAAATAGGATCGTTTACGGATACTTTAAAAAATGTACAAATGAATAGTGGCAAGTTAATATAAATTAACATCCCCTTGACTTCCTTTTTGTATAAGGTAAATAAAAATGTTAGTTTGTTGGGTTTATTCTTTGATTAAAAAAAAAATCAGTAATCAGATTTCTTAAGGTATACAAGGTACGGCAAAAGTACGTCTTTGTTTTTTTTCGCCCTGTATATTGTATCACCATTATATATTGTTTTAAAAAGATTTAAAAAATACCATATTGGACATGTCTACCTTTAATTAATTAAAATCTTAAATTTTGATGTTTGTATTAGGTTTATAGTGGCCCTGGTGGTTTACCCTGGGTAGAGGACCCATATCATCCACACTATACAGCAGGTAAGCAAATAATAGGTTTAGTTTAAAATGTGAGGTGTCCCTAGCAAGTGGCTTATCCATATGGCCTTTTTATTTTTTTTTTAAATATCAAAATAAAATTTGGTACATAGATATACCACATAACTTTGTATTGTTTCACATATTCAGTTATTTTTTTTATGAATTGCGGCTTAGCCGGAAACGACTTCAACTTAGTTTAAACGTGAGACATTTCAATAGAAATTAACATTTCGAGTACACAAAACACTTCACTTTCCGTTTGTTCTTGGTCGTGGTAGGACGTTGGAAGGAAGTCCTTGTGGCTCTCACGTGGTATCGTGTATGAAGGATGTAGAAGACGTTCTGGTGCCCCGAGGAAGATAGGAAACTCACAGCTGAATTTGAATCTTTTTTCTGAAAATAGGCGCTGAGTGAAGATTTCTATAACCTGATGTTCCCTGTTTGGCGTGCTGCACGAGGTGTTTTCCAATGGCGGAAAATGGTGGCAGGCGGGCACTGAAAGAAACCGGTTATGCGCGATACCAGTAGTAGTTCCAGGGAAGATTGCCGAAATTCATGCCACTTCATAAGTTTAAGATTTAATAAATAGTGAAAGAATCAGAAATTTCGGGGAGCTACAGAGCTCGACTATCCAGATTTTCCCCCGAATGTGCTGGTAAATTGGACCGAAAGGGACCAGAGCCCAGAATAAATAAACCAACCAACCAAAACACTTCATTTGCTACTTTTTAACATTTAACCTGTAAATATTTTAAATTTTCAATCAATAGTGTCATGAATGCGATAAAACAGTAAATTTTAGTCCTACTATTCACGGAAAACTAGGTGTGACTTTGCAACATCATGTGAGTCTTTTAAGTAATTTCTTTCAAATGGATCGAGGGTGGCTCAGTACAATAGCTAAAAGTAGTATTTTTTTACCAACAATCACTTGTTTTTCTTTCCAAGTTATCTTACTTCTTTAACTGGTTAATGCTATTAGGAAAAACACAGGTAATTTTGTTAAATACCTTTAACTAAAATATATATATTTTTTTAACAACAACACATATGTAGTGAGTCACTTATAAGTAGCTCAGGTTTGCAAAAACTGGAAAGTTCTGTCTTTACTTATAACCAGTGGCGGCTCGCGGGTTTAAAAACAGGTGTAGTGCAAGAAGGGAAAAAATCGCATTCACCATTTTAGCAAAATTGAAAATACTAAACTATCAAAAGTCTAAGTAAAAAGTCTTAATATCTTAACTTACCTATATATACATAAAATGGTTTTTATCAGTTCCTGTAAAAGCCCCTTTTGAATTAAAATATTGGCCAAAGATAAAAGTCTATCTTGGGATATTGTGTTTCTTAAGAAAGTTTTTAAACGCTTGAGACAAGACGATATCTTTAAAATTAGCGAAAAAAGTTTATACGCCTCGGTAAAAATATCTTTATTTGCGCCAACTTGTTTCAGTAACTGCTGCAATGAAATATTTCTATAACTTTCATCAGCAAATATTAGGTCAAGTTTATTTTTAAGCCGCTGATTTTTTGGAAATGATTTGGCATATATCTCCAATAAATTTTGATGAAAAGAATCAGTGGAAAAAGTTTGGTTATACTGGTCAAACTTTGCAGTATCAGCAAGACAAAGAAATTGTAGTTTGTAACAATCTTCGAATCTTACTTCCATTTTCATCAAAATATGATCTAATATTTCATAGAGAAGTGCTCTGTACTGTCCTTTAAATTTCTTCCTGTGAAAAATCACTATCGCTAATAATACTCAAACGGAAACAATCGAAATAATACGTGAAAACCAACGAAACGACCAAAACCTATACTATCTTTTAGGGCTAGCGATTTACCAAACAATACACCTGATACTTCCACCCGCGATTCTGGCCACCGGCAAGTATAGCGTTGTCATGGCAACGGAGCGTCAAAGCGTAAACAAAACCCGCATGAGGTGTATACTTCGGTCCGTTTTATATTTGCAATACACTTGTCGCGTTGCCGAAAGAGGAGGGAAAGCAACTCGCGCCAGCGGTTAATTTATATGCTAGATTTTTCATGGCGAATTTTACAAATAAGGAATAGAAATGAGAAAAATGAATTGAATAATAGTAATATGTTTTTTTATGTTTTATTATTTATTTTTGGTGAAGTGGCACTTCTATTACTACACCTGAATAGACGACACTGCTTATAACCGAGATATTTTGCAATTGCCACCAAAATGAGACGATCTGTATATTATGTTGTGTTAATAAAACGCTGAAAATATGTTTCTGTGTGTTTTTTTAGGTATTAAAGCAACAAAATATGTATATGGTGTGGAGCCCGATCTAACCAGGGAAGGTGGTTCGATTCCGGTAGCTATAGATTTTGGGCTGGCCACAGGTGGAAAGAATCTCATGCTACTACCACTTGGTGCGGGCGACGATGGTGCTCACTCACAAAACGAGAAAATTGATGTCAGGAATTACATTGAAGGGGTGTGAGGATGATTTATTTTCAGTTAGTTTAGCAATACCGAAAAAGAGTTTGCCGTACCTTCATGTCACACATGTCTGTATTGCGTACCCACATTTTTACACAGATATGCCGGACCACCAACTTAACGTGTCTTGCGAAGCATAATTTTTTTGTGCTATGCAAGGCAAGAACTATAAAAATGTACCTATAATTTATGCAAGCTATCCATAAAAAAATTACAAATGGCCAATACATTATTGAGTTTTAAAAAGTCCTTTTTGAAAAACTGGGTCCATTGTCCAAAATTTTAGTCCAATCGGTAATATACAGGATGAGATATTACTTGAAATACGAAAAAACGACGAAGAGAACTTTCAGTTTTAAAAATGGAGCAAAAATTTTTAAGCAAATGTAGAGAATAAAATTTCGTATCGAAATTTTAAGTTAAAACAATAACAACATTGTTGGTTACATTTATAAACAAATAAAAAATTAAATCGGGTTTTACAGGGCAAGTCTTTACCCCAATTTATTGCAACAATTTTCAGGATGACAACTTAATCGGTGTGGATTATAACCTATAAAAGGTATAATTCACAGCTGTTAGGTTGTTATCCTGAAATCTGTTACAATAAATTGGGGAAAATACTTTCGGTGTAAAAATAAAAACGTTATTAGTTTAATTTATAAACAGGGTTGGCAAAAAACCGTGTTTTTGTGTAGTGGTGGCTGGATTTTTGGCCTTTTGTATTTATTTGGTGGTTTTTTGCGTATTTAAAGGATTTATGTGTTTTCCTGAATTTTTGACCATCCTAACCTCAAATTTTAATAACAAATAAGCAAATTGGCAGCAAACAAAAAAGTGGCTTTTGGAACGATCTACTGGTTTCATGCAAAATTACCTGCTGTTACATTCAAAAACACCGAACTGTATCCAAAATCATTGTTTGAAACTTTTGTATTAAACAGTATTCCAGCATATAGTAAGTGGTGGCAAATTGTCAAATCTAAATACAATTATTCAGCAAAAAAATAAATAATTTATTCAAAATGGCAGATTTTTTGACATCTTCATAGTTGTCCTGCGACATCTGCTTTTTGTAGTGATTATAGTACTTATGGATTTTTTGAAATTACTTAAAATACAGGCTGCATCCAGACCAACTTATAAAACTTATTGGGTATTCTTATTAAATGTTATTTCAGGATTCTAGAATAAGTACTGTTTAATTTTTATGTTTTTACTAAATGATTTATTTCTTTTTAAAAATAGTTTATTTTCTAGATTTTCGAATGGATTTTGTGTGGTGGCATTTTGTTTAAAGTTATAGTGTTTTTTCCGCAGAAAGCCAGTGGCTTTTTTATTTTGCCAACCCTGTTTACAAATATTGGTGTTTCCTGTTCTCCATGCTTGTTTGTATCCATAGTATAAACACTCCTCCGATAACAATGAGCGTTTTAATAAAACGTAACTAACCGAATGATAAATACCTAGACCTGAATTACGCTAACGATGCCAAACGGTTTTATTACAGTTACAATTGGTGTATTCCTTTTATGCTCCAGAACCGCCCGGAACGACACCATGAGTGTTTCTTTTACAATTTTTTCATGTTATAGAACCGTTCTTGACATTATTGACAGTTCAGATAACGGTTCTACAAGGTAAAAGGAATACACTAATTGACTTCTGAATTGTCAAATTGACGTTTAAACAATTGGTTAAACTTCACTTGCCAAATCCTAAGGTTAGTTTATATTTATAAGGTTGCGACATAACCTCAACTTTTAGGCGGTTCGAGGTCGGGGACGCAAGGAAGGGCACTTCTCGGAGAAAAGTTGGCCAGACTGGGTAAAATCAAAGCTGATGTTCAATCCAGTGGCGTCTAGAATTTGCGCATTTCATTTTGCATTGTTTTGGAAGTGATATTTGTTGAAAGATGTAATTCCAAATGTTTTTTATTTAAAGTAAAAGAATTTACAACTTAATAATAATTAAAAATTGTTGTGTAAACGGTTGTTCTACTAATACAATAAACTGTATATCTCCGACACTGAACAACATGGCCAAAAAATGGGAGATGTGACGTCATAACACATCAAAGCAATATGGCCGAATGTCGCTACCCTATATAGACCGCCTTTGAGTTGATATGTGAAGTTTACCCAATTTTTGAAATGTCAATTTGACAATTTAGAAGTGAGTGTAAATATAGCTTTATTTGCAAAAACAGTTACAATTAGTCTAATTCTGACCCAAACAGACGTGTAATTCAGTTTTGATCATTTCTAGACGAAACTACTGGGGGCCTACTTATATGAAGTCTCACAACTTTAAAAGACTGCTGTGGCTTATGAAAACAAGTATGTACATTTCAGTATTTACAAAATTTATTTCATGTAATATGTCTTTTTATAAACAAAATGGTTGAAATATTTAAGCCAGAAGTGTTTTATTACATCAAATAATTTATTAAGTACTTCCCATAAAGAAGCTCTAAAAATTAATATGCAAAAACCCATTATTAATGGTCACAATTATATATTTTGTATTTTACAACAATTCACATAAAAAAGAAATAACTTTTTACACCTACATCAGATTAAATTATTGTACAAAAATAAGAACTACTTATAAAAGTTTATATGGATATTCGCACCACTAAAATAAACGAAAGTTTAATGAAATAAATGATATTGTTTATTTGATTGAAACGAAATTGATAAAACAGGATAAAAATCGCAAAAAGCAGATAATCCTCATCTTAAATACCACATCTAGATAATCTTTGAGACATTACTAAAAAGTTTACACTATACGTAAAATACAGAGATAACAAGAAAGTTTTTATTATAATATATTTACTGATACTTCAGGTCCTATAAAAAAGATTTTTGATAAACTATATTTAATAAAAACGTAAAAAAACAACATCCAAAGTGGAAGGTTAACGCAAATAAATTTTTGTAAATTTTGTTATTTTTAAATATAACATAAACTTTTATGTATGTCAGTAAGCCCCATTTTTTTTAAATCAGATTATCCAAAGGTAGAAAAACCGATCCTAACACCCGTTAGATTATGCTTATCACTGTCAATAGGAAAATAATGTTTTTCTCTTCTGTTTAAAATAAACACTACTAAAACTAGTGCTAGACACTTATGTTTTCCTAATGTAAAAATCTTACAAGAGTTCCCTCAAATTGTTTGCCTGAAAAAACAATGTTTTTAATTTAAAAGTTCTGAAGATGAGGTATTGTGATTTTTGGTTTTAAGCGACGTAAAAATGCAAGTGTTTTCAGTATCTCTTAAGTTGTCTGGTACAATTGACGGCGAAACGTCGAAAACACTTCCATTTAGATGAAGTTAAAAACTCAAATATTACAATGCCTCATTTTATTAGGTATAGAAGCATAATTTCTTTGTAGCCCCCAAAGATATTTGAAAATAACTTACATTAGGTTGCTTAGAAATAATCTTATCGTAGTCTCTGAGATCACATGTAGATAAACTGGAATCTGAAAATTAAAAAAATATATATAACTTAAATGCGGGTTTTTGGTAACGTAGACACTTTAAAAATTTAAGACACAACAAGACAAAAGGTAGTTTTGTTTTAACTTCTCGCTAAAAGATTTAATACTGATGTACCAGTGAGTGTCTTCGAGGTAAGAGGGAGTTTGTTAACACAGGACTTTAATGAAGATTTGAGGGGACGGGAAGACCTCCACGGTCAGCAGGTTCCACATTCTGGAACTGGAATAACAGAACAAATAAAGTAGGCAGTTCGGGGCCTGTCCAGTAGGTTGAAGCTGCAAGTGGGGCAATTATACTGAACAATTTTTTGAACAAAAGCCATGGAAGTACCAGATTCCCTACAGCCCGACGATGAGCAAGAGAAAGGAGCCTTTTCTGTAAGCGTATAATCAATAAGGCAAACAGCTCTTTTTGAACAGAATTAAGAATGCTGAGGGTTGTGGAAGACGTCATTCCCCAGACTTGAGAACAATATTCTAGAGAGGTTCGGATTTGGTGTTTCAATCGCGAAGGAATCGCAGATATTCGTGAAAATTACGTTGTGGGGGTCTTTAAATAATTTATTGAGAACATCACAAAACTTCTGTCTAGTTTAACAAATTTAATAAGATAAGCGTTAAGATGATGAAATATATTTTCATATTTATTTTAAAAGATGATATTGGACAGTGTTTTAAAAATTTTAATAAAAATAACAAATGAGGGTGCTAGTTCCAATGTGTACAATCTTCAATATAACTAGGCTTTATAACAAAAAAACCTATAAATTATATATAATAAATTCCATATTAAGTTTCAATACTCTGTTATGAATGGAAGTCAGAGCCTAAAAGTATTTATTTAAATTTAACGCTGAAAATGAAAATTTTGCAGTGGGTCATGCAAACAAATCAGTTAACAGTTTTTTTATTTTCGTAATTATTGAGCTTTTTACCAATCAATAATTTTGCTCAAGAACGGGCTTTCTGCCTGCATTTACGTAATAAGAAAAAATCATTAATAGAATAATTAGCAAAATCCAATTTTGAAAATTGTAACATAAAAACTATAGTAGAAATATTAACCCAGCGGTAAGTTTTTTCTTTTTCTAACATACCCGAACAAGATGAAACAAAAGATTACTAGAAAAAAGTGCAGTCGTACCTTGACACATTTAAAAGAATTAATGTTAAAATAATTTTTAGGTGACAGATTTTTTTATAAAAATAATGCAAATTTAAAATTTAACCAAAAAAAAGCTAGTTGTTAATGTGGAATATAGTGTAGAATACTTTTCAAACGATAATAGTCGTAATGAAGCAATAAGGAAAGCATCCAAAGCCTTAAACATTGTAGAAAGTAGGTACAATGTGTAATTTAGGAAGACCGTCCAGAGCTTTGGATGCAAATTATAACAATAATGTAACCCAAAAATTATCAGTAGTTAATATTAAAATTGAAGCCCGAATACCTAATCACATCATGATTTATTTATTTATAAACTTTAGAAAGAAAAGAAACATGTCGCCCATACAATATAACATATATAAAATAAAAGGATGAATTTTACGAAGTTTTCTGTGATGCAGTAGAATGTAAGTTATAAGAAAAGTTATTTTTCGATGAATATAACAAAGTAAAACAGAAAAAAGTGATAGAAGAGTTTGGCCATGAGTTTAAATGAACGCAGTGCCAGAAGTCGGAAAATTGGCCACAATTGGTTATTATTTATGCGAAAAAAAGGGGTTTGTGAAAAATGCCACTTAAACATTCCAGATTTACTTATCAAAAAACATATTTAAATAAAAATATTAAATATGTATAGCGTGTTGCCGTTTAAAAAAAAATTAAATATATAGTTTATTTTTCCTTCTATGTAGAAAAAAGTCATAATACAGATGCAAAGAGTACAAAGGATTACTTTAAACTTATTTTAAAGGCCAGAACACACAAATACAAACCCTGTATATATAAAAATGTCATTAAAAGAAATTTCAGGTTATAAAAATGTCAAATTTTGATTCTCATTTGTTTATTTCGCTGGGGTAAAATTTGTACTATACTCCAATAATCGAGTTGATAAAAAAACTGTTAAATTATTTGTTTGCATGGCCTACTGCAAAATTTTTGATGTGAATCATAAAAATTGGGAATTTTGTAGCCGTTTATGAAAATAAACCCACAGTATTATACATTTTTAAAAAGTTTGTAAAAAGACAAATTAATTTTTCGACAAATATACACGGTGTTCCATTAAAAAGAAAACAACTTTGGTCAATATTTTAAAAACAATAATAATTATATAAATTCTAACTACACCACTGAATACTACGTAAAAAGTTCTATTAAAACAATTTTATACTTTTTCAATAAGTTATCAGACAACGAAGATACGAGGGGTGTCCAAAAATGTATCTTTTTAAATCACTCTGTAGCTCAGAAACTACTATAGGGGTATCATAAATACGATTATGGAATATTAAAAAGAAGTAGCACACTATTGCGAAAACCGCAACTCCCTATCTTTAATATTATACGAGGTACCACGCAAAACTGTCGAAAATGGGATACCCTGTATTTGATATCATCACAACAATATTAATAAATAAAATAATAAAATTTTTAAAAATTGACATTGACATTTTGAAAAATTGTTGATAATTAATAATTAATGATAAGAGAAAAAAGTTAGTTTATTATTACCTGCACAACGCCTGTGGTAGAGAAGAGATTATAGGGCCATAGCCTTGGGAATTGTCATAGAGCTCAAACAAAGGTGCGGCTACCAGCTTGTAGTTCTTCGGTACAGCAAACAGAGCTAAAAATCAAAATATATGAGTACCAGTACAGAATGGTATTAAAAATAAAATTGTACACAAATTTGTATAAAAGTTCACAAGTTTGTTTTATACTAACAGATTTATTATTTATTTTTATAATACGTAAAGCAACTTAAACAGAATAAATAAAACAAAATAATGACATTGCTGTGTGTGTGAAGTTGATAATGTAAATAAGGTCCAAGTTGGTTTTATTATTTTAATATATTTACATGAATTATTACGATTTATCTAAATAACAAATATGGGGTTCGAATGTAATAAATAAACGGTCGTAATTTAAAAGTCTTTTACAAGGAGATAAAGCCTTTAAAGTACCTAAATGTTACAAATTCCACCTTAAATAATTCAAGGCAAACGAATTCAGCCCAATTTTATGATGTTACTTTAAAATTATTAAGCATGATATGTAAAACTGTTTTTTAAGTTTCTTTCTTTTGCACAAAAGTATATACAGGGTGTTTTCAAAGTTAAGGCACTAATTTTAAAAGCTTTGGGAACTTATAAACACAAGCTAGAACCAACCAAAAATAATTTATAAATAAGTTATAAAAATGGGTTGTTATTTTTTTTTTTTTTTAATAATTACTTATAAACTTGATATTTTCAACCACTGTGTAACTCCGTAAAAACGAAACAGGCTTATCTGCGACCGATCATTAAAAAGCAATAAAACCGACCTATAAGCGACCTATGGATTTAAATAGGAGTGAACCCCAATGGGTCATAGCATTATTGCCAAGTTGTTTATAAACTCTTTCCATCCAGTTGTTTTCTTTTTGTGAAATATTTTTAAAAGTAACAAAATTGTAGATACATTTATAATATTATTTATTTGTTGCATATAGAGGCCTACAAATTTACGTAAATATAAAATACAAGAATACACGTATTGCAATTTATGTATGTGAGTATTCGTTGTGGGTTTAATTATGCAATTAAAAAAAGGCGTTGCTTTTCAGAATTAACCATTCGTAAGTGTATATTAGTCTTGGGTTTAATTTAGGAATTAAAAAAGGCGTTGCTTACCAGAACTAACCATTCGTAAGTGTGTATTAGTCTTGAGTTTAATTAAGTACCCACCCTTAGTATCCATTTCTAATTTTTAAATATCTTTAATAGTCCACCTATATTTTGGCAACAGTGCGTCTTAAATTTAATGTATTCTAGATCCACCAGGTAAAAAAACGGGGGTTTGAAAAATTCGGCCGATTTTATTATCGGTCGCAGATAAACCGGTCGCTGCTGGGCCTACACCTATAAAAACATGCAATTATTGGTTAACTGAGCATACATATTATGTGTAAAGATTATTTTTTAATATTGGATTTTTTGTTTAATAAAAAAGAAACACATTCTCAAAAAACAATGAAATAGAGGACATATTAGCTTAGAAGGACTAGCAAAAAATCAAACTGCATTAGGTCTTTACTAACTGACCTATTTGAAATGATTTTTGCTAAACTTATTTCTATAAGCAGTTAAAATAACTGACTTAATTTTGACAACATCCTATATTTTTATTTCACCTTTTCTTTTTGCTGTTACATTTCGCACTTTTTAATAAATAAAATAAAATAGGGGCTGTATTCATTTTTGGAAAAATATTGTATAATTATAAAAATTGAATATTGAAAACAAAACCGCCCTACCAAGAATGATACAATTATTTATACCACGAGGGGTAACTCTACAATGTAATTTTGGGATATGGGTTAACCGAAGGTATAAAGTTACACTGGAATTTAGGTGAGCAGTTTACCCCTCGTTGTTTAATTTTCAATTACCCCTAATATTTTAAGTGTATATTAATGACAAAAAAGGCTTATTATTTTTAAGATAACAGATGCAAAAATAATTTCCTAACTTAGGGATCATAAAAACTACCAGAAATGCAATGTCAGGTAAATAGTCCAAAAATTAAGTTTTACAATTTGCTTTCACAAATTTACAATATTTCCTGGGTGTTGCAGGGACTTGAGAAACTTCACAAATTGAAAATTTTAATCCAAAACAGTTAAATATGGATCATAAAAACGAATGAGTTTATAATACAGATGGAAAAAATAGCAGTGATTAATACTAATTTACTATGCAAGGGTTTTCTTAAAATTTTAATATTATTTTAACAGCACAAACATTACTGGTTTTTATTATTATCACAGTTATTGCTAATTAAGAAAAATATCTTTTCAGGCAAAAAAACGATAGAGATATTTATATTTGTTAAGTTTTTTTAGAAGCTTTTACCATTTCCCAAATATCTTTGTGGGATAATGATAATATTAAGCTTTATTGTTATACAAAATATTTACATATCGTAGACAAAGCATAAACATTTATTATATATTACACATTGACATACAATGTGTCCAGGAGAGGATGAATCTTTTAATTATGTAATTGGACATCTTTACCAGAATTGCAAAATACTGTTTGTAGGTCCCACTGTTAGGAGCTAGATTTAATCGCCCTATATACATATCGATAAGAAATACAAGGTAACAAATATAGCAGTAAATGAAAAACAGGACACAAGAAAGAGTAATCGCGGTAAGAAACTTTTAAGATGACTATGTTATACAATAATTGTTTCTATGGCTATGTTATATGCTTTTTTACATCTACAAACGTTGAAATCCTCGCACGTATATAACAAAAAGGTGACATATTTTAAATACTCCAAAAATATAATAAACAAATCTTAAAGGGATACGATTTAATGCAATAACAAACTTTAGGTAAAAAAATAAAATTAATTTAAGGAAATATCAATCAGACAGTTTAAATACAAAATGTAAAACAATAGCCCCCTTTTTGGTCAAAAATTTTCTTTAATCGGTCCCAAACTATTATTAAGTGACATTTTTATAAATAAAAGTTTGAGTTAAGTTTATACATGCAAAAAGTGATACAAAATTAATCAACGATCGTCAAATGTAATTAAGTTAATCATTATTTAATATACACCGTAATATCAACCTTAAAAAGTACTTGTTACCAGAAGCAATAGGTAAACAATGATTATAAAATTTTGAAAAATATTGTACTTGCTTCTGCTAGCAGTAGAATAACTACTAATGGTCTTAAATTTAAACAGTAAGAGTCTTTAAGCCACTTTTTTCACTGCCTTGCGGTTATTTTATGTGTTGCTCAAGGATTATGATGTCGCTGGTAATTCGTTGGTAATGCCAAAAAATAGGGTGACATAATTGCCCTTACATCAATTTGTAGAATACAATTGTACACCAAAGAGCTCAATCCAAAACATTTAACTTTTTTCTTTAAAAATAAAAACTCCTGGGAATCCATTTGGACTACAAGATAATTTAAAAAAGTCCCAGTGTTGGTAAAACAATTAATTATTGTCATATTTTATGTTGCAAATGTCTATATATGATTATTTTCTACACATTTTAAATATGAATTTTCACTAAGTAACTGTCAGAAAATCTTAAAATAATGTCTGGTAGAAAAAGAAGTATAAAATAATGATTTTCCCTGTTTTAATATAGAATAATCAAATTATATATATGTATAGCTCGACTCCCACAATATAAGAGACAAAAATTTAATTTTGGGACTTGGCAAAAACAAACAAAAACTGTAATCCAGCAAAATCTAAAATAAGCGCAACGATGTAACACTCAAAAGTGGCTTAAATATCTCCCTTGGTAGGATCAACAAAAGTAGAAGAAATGGCCAACTTGAAATACATATTTAAAAATCCTAACTTTTACAAAAATTATTTTGGTTCCGTTTCTACATTCCTTAATATGTAAATTTTGACATAATTCGTTTTATATAATATTTGTTTATATTATATAGCATTTGTTGATCCTAGAACCTTATACTAAGCAGCCTTTAACATAAAGTTTTGCAAAGGCTTGCTTAACACAAAGTAAATGTAGGACGATATTGAAATTCCAATATCATTCTACATAATGAATACAAACATTGACAACAAAATATATTTGAAGTAAAAATATCGTATGAATTTTAAACAACTAGACTGAACGTGTCGAATTTGAAATAATTTTGTTTTTACAGAAAAAACAGGTAATAAAACAAAAAAATAGGGTTGAGAAGTTTTGTAACCAGAAGATTGTTAAATAAAAGGTCATGTGAATTGATGCAGTTCAAGTCTTTCACGAACTTGCTAAAAAAATTGACTAAGGCTCTCCGCACATGGGTCGGTAAAACAGCGACGAGAACGCGATTTTTACAGGCATCGACAGCAGGTAGGCATATTAGCGCGTCCTTTAGTAAACAAGTGCGACACAGAAACATTCTGTATTTTGTTTACAGTGGGTGATTTATATTTTGGTTGTGTCTGGTTTTTACACGGGAAAATTAGTGTTACGTGAAGAAATGTTTGTACCTAAGATGGATCTGTTTAGTGTTAGATTTGTGGACGAGGTTAAAAAACGTCCTGTTCTTTGTATTTATCTTTTAAAACATAATTGGCGAAAAGATTACACAGAAAGAGCTTGAATGAAATAGCATAATAAGTCAACCTGTCAGGTAAGAAAATATTTTATTTTTATGTGTAAAATATTGTTCGGTAGGATTCAGGCCTTGGAAACTTGTCTTAGAGAGCTCTATTATGGCACTTTTTGACCCGATGGGATAATCAAAAGGGGTAGATTTTGCCACGTCGCGGTCGGGTTCGGGAAACATCGGCGCTCTCCAAACGACATATGATTTCATTGGCTGAGAATATAATAAAAATTGACCATTAATCTTATGTTCGTCTCTGTACGGTTGTCACCACTTCAAACACAAATATATGCGTACTCACTGTCGAAAGCTTGTCGGATCTCTGTCTCGTCGCCATTTCACCCACCCCTGTGCACAGTGCCTTAGAGTTTAAAGATATATACATTTAAAATTTTGCTCCAAGTATATTGTATTGCAAATGTTAAAAAAAAAGAAAACAAACAAAAATACAGTCTTCTTTCTCCAATTCAGAAAAATCATACAGATACTACAAAATTGCAAAAATACAATACCCTTCTCTTGAAGCTGAACCAAAAATAGCCTTTTGTGTTCCTTTGGCTTTGTAATGTGAGGAGGTATATACGGATACTGCGGAGGCTCAAAATTCGGGCGCCACCAATTTCCTATGATGTCCTCGACGTGCCATTCTTGTTTAACGCCGTCTAGACGACCGAGGGTCTGTAACATGCCATAGAAAATGTGCGGAACCGTAAGTTTTTGCTCGTTCTAGATTTTTCCATGAATTTATACACAATTCTTTAATAAGACTAATATACTCTTATGCATTTATTAATCGATACAAGGCTTTCAACAAATATTGATTTTTAGAATGATACATCAAATTCAGGTGATCAACCGAAATTCGTATGGATTTGACTGTGGTAATATTTAATTAAAAAACAAAACTTAGTGATAATATTGACATAAATTATATAAATGGTATTCTTTCGAGACATGATCAGTGAACAAACTGAAGCTGATATCATTCTTTTAAAACCTATGTAGCTAACTTCATCTGAATGTTTATTAATATTTCAAATGGCATCTGTCATGTGATCAAATGATTAGGATCACTTGCAGGTCAATGAACTGAGGGAAGTGAAACTGATCATGTCTCGAAAGAATTCCACTTATAAATTAAACTCCAACACCAAGGTCAACCAAACCTGCCTAAACATAGTGGTAAATACTGTTTACTCTGATTGTAATTGGTTGATCTTCTAAATTTGAAGACAGTAAAAGGTATATGCCAATTTTAAAAGCTTTATTATTCCATTTTTTAAGAATTTTTGAAACAGATTGTAAAACTATTAAAATTTTTATTAAAAAAAAAAATATGTACATTTTATACAAATCTTTCCTGCCTTATGCACCTCCTCTTTAAATTACTTTAACCTAATGGTAATTATAAACCAAAAATTATCAAAACGAAAAAACAATTATTGTATAAAAGATTTAAAAAACAATAGGTATTATTAAAATAAGGGCTATTATATTGCTTTTTAAAGATTAGCAACTGAATGACAGGAATTTAAGAAGATATAATAGAATAACATAGTTAACTACAATAACTGAAACAAAAACAAGAAACTTAGTATTTCTATGTTTTAATCCCGGATCTTACAAGAAAGTTAAATAAATATTTTAAATTCAAACAGCTCAAAAGCACAAGTTTTCCAATTTAATACACTCAAGGGGAATTATTTAGTGTCCGACCGAACTTTCGGTTTCGTTTCGGCCAAAACTTTTACCGAAACTAATTTTGGAAGTTGTCGTGCGCTCTCGCCTAAATTCGTTTCTCGCGGCAACCCTCTGACGAACCCTAGCGGCTGTGTTCGGGAATTGTCGTGCCTCTAATTCATGCAATATATATTATTTTATACTTGATCACGTTAGTTTCAACAAACCGAAACCGGATGTACTGACCGTGCCAGTTTCGGCCGAAACCGAAAATCACGTGGTCAAGTATAAAATATTATACAGTGTATTTTTTTAATGCCTCCCCTTTTATTTTTTTGAGCGAATCAATTTAAAAAGTAAAACTTTGTGATATGAAATTGATGCATAAATACTATATTTTAGAGTGAAATTGACAGATGAAAATTTCAAGGTGGCGGCTGGACGCACATGGGTCGGTAAAACACCGACGAGAACGCGATTTTTACAGGCATCGACAGCACGTAGGCATATTAGCGCGTCCTTTATTAAACAAGTGCGATACAGAAACATTCTGTATTTTGTTTACAGTGGGTGATTTATATTTTAATTGTGTCTGGTTTTTACACGGGAAAATTAGTGTTACGTCAAGAAATGTTTCTACCTAAGATGGATTTGTTTAGTATTAGATTTGTGGACAAGGTTGAAAAACGTCCTGTACTTTATTATTATACTTTAAAAGAATATTTGCAAAAAGATTACACAGAAAGAGCTTGGAATAAAATAGGAAAATATGTCAACCTGTCAGGTAAGGAAATATTTTATTTTTTATCTGTAGAATAATGTTCGGTAGGATTCAGGCCTTGGAAACTTGTTTTAGAGAGCCCTATTATGGTACTTTTTTCTACCCTGTATGTTATCACCAGGATATTCAGTCTGGGGAAATTTTTTATGAATTCATTCAATAGTAGTAAGACTAAACATATGATAGGCAAGCCAAACCGATATAAAGAACAGTCACCAGAAACCTTGAGAATGCTGCATATAAATGTATGCTCATTACGATCCAAAATAGGAGAACTGGAAGCAAGCATCGCAGATCAAAACATTGATGTAATCTGTATAACGGAGCACTGGTTAAAAGAAGAAGAAGCCTCAAGTCTCCATCTAGAAGGCTACAAACTAGCAAGTTTTTGGCTAGAAAACAATACATGGGAGGTGGAACATTAATTTTAATAAGAAATAACTTAAATTTTAATACTGTAGATATTTGTGTAGATTTTAATGTAGAAAACTGTTTTGAATGTTGTTGTATATTTTTAAAAGATTTTAATCTTAACATTTTATCAGTTTATCGCGCCCCCTGGGTAGTTTTGACACCTTTTTAGATTCTCTGGATGGCATATTAACTAAGATTACTATTGGCAAAAAAACCATTGTTGCAGGTGATTTTAATATAAAGTTTAACACTAATGATGCAAATGTAAAAAAATTAATGATATGGTGAATGGTTTTAATCTGATTCAGACTATACACCAGCCTACACGAGGAGATAATATTTTGGACAATATCTTCGTGGATGCTGGGGTTGGTCTTTGCACTGCTGATGTGAGAGAGTTGAATTTGTCAGATCATCGAGCACAATTTGTTGGTCTTTTGGTGGATAGAACGACTGATGCCTTCACACCGGGCTCATTGACATGCCGCCCTTTAACACAAAAAGGTATGTGTACATTTTTTAATTGTGTGTCTGCTGTTGACTGGAGCTTTGTTAGTGTTGGTAACATCAATGTTGGGGAGAAGTTTAGTAAAATCTTTTCCTGAAAAACACTATAAAGTTAGATCGTCTCAGTATGAAAGGATAACATGGTTTGATGAGGAGCTGAGATTTATGTGAGAACAACTAAATTTTTTAAAAGAACTAAGCCAACAATATCAAAGTCCAGAAATCTTTCGTATTCTAAAAGAATTCAAAAGGGAATATAAACTTGCAATACGGAGAGCAAAAATTAGAACAAATGATGTAAAGATTCGGTCATCTAAAAACCCAGCTCGCTCAATGTGGGAAATTATAAATAAAAAACGAGGTCTAATTAAATCAACTACGAAACCTAAAAATATAACACCGGATGACTTTAACAATTTTTTCTCTAGCATTGCTCACACACTTGTTGGGGATATACCACCATCTGACCCAAACTTTATGGATGGTATAGGCTTTACTACTCCTGATGAACCATTCTCTTTTTCAGAAATCACTTTTAACCAGGTTAGAGATATCATAAATAACCTGAAGAACAAGAATAGCAAAGATGTGTTTGGAATGTCAGTGAGGCTTGTAAAATCCATAAAGAATATCATATCAATACAGATGCTTCAATACATCTAGGTACTCAAACAATAACTTAGAATATTTTTAATAGTGTAGAATAATAAACACATGTATAACTTGTAAAATTTTGGTAATATATTATTATTATTATTATACCTCTCACAAAATTGATAAACCTGTGTTTTAGGGAGAATCACTTTCCTGATGTTCTTAAAAGAGCATTAGTTACTCCGATTTTTAAGCATGGTGACCCAGAATTGCCACAGAACTACAGGCCAATATCGTTGCTTCCCATTATCTCCAAAATTATTGAGAAATGCATGTCACTACAAATTGTAAACTTTCTAACAGAATAACTGCTTTTCAAATTCTCAATTTGGTTTTAGAAGCGACAGAAGTACAACTGTCCTTGCCATTTTGGATCTTGTTTCCTATATCATAGAGTCTTTTCACAAACTCGAATATGATGCAGTTCTGCTTTGTGACTTATCCAAAGCTTTCGATTGTGTAGACCATGGTATACTTATGCAAAAACTCAAAAATATAACTTCAGTAATGAAAGCATTGAGTTTCTGGGTTCATATCTGGCAAATAGGAGACAGGCTGTGAAGGTTGCTGGGGTGTTATCAGCAGAGAGTGTCATTGACATAGGCGTCCCACAAGGATCAGTGCTGGGTCCTATTCTTTTCCTTATTTATATCAATGACCTACCACCAATTAATTCAAAAGAAAAATATACACTTTTTGCTGATGACACAACAGTGTCATTTGCAGCAGACAGTCTGGAGGGGCGCTGGCAGGGTCCATGTCTGCTGGAGTTAGAGCGGAGAAGTGGTTCTGTGCTAATCGGTTGCTTTTGAACCAGACAAAGACTAGGAGGGTTGTGTTTTCGCTGAGAGATACTGGAGACCTGGTACAGCGGGAGGATGACTTGAAGTTTTTAGGTGTCTATTTAGACCTCAAACTCCAGTGGGAAGTACACGTAGATCAAGTGTGCAAGGAACTAAGTATGAATCTATTCGTTCTTCGAAATCTTAAAGACTGTGTATCGGCTGACACACTTAGGACAGCCTACTTTTCAATATTTCATACCCACCTCTCCTATGCTGTCTTGGCGTGGGGTCACTCCGCTGAGGCCTACCGAGTGTTTGGGCTGCAGAGGAAGGCAGTGCGGGTTCTGGCGGGGCTGGGCTTTCAGGACGACTGTAGGGAAGCGTTTAAGTCTTTAAAGATATTAACATTTCCATGCCAGTACATTCTGGAAAACCTTCTTTAATCGGAATATGGGCTCTTTCCCAGTTCACAAAGATGTATACGGCCATAACACCAGACATAAGCACAATATTGTGCCTGCCTACTGGAGATTGAAAAGGTGTCAAAGCGGACCAGGGTATTGGGCAATTAAATTCTTTAATAGACTGCCTGACAACTTAAGACTGTTGCCAGAGAGAGATTTTAAAAATAGGATTAAGAACATTTTATTAAATTATACATTTTATTCTCATGAAGAATTTATTCAACATGAATTTTAATTGTTTGTTAGGTATTGTTCTAGATGATAGTTAGTATTTAGGTGAATATATTTTTATATCATGATGACGTACGTAAGCAATTTCTGTGATAACATGAACAAATTGAGTATTGAGGATCACCGTTAAAAAGATCTTTTAAGCAGCTTACAGAAAATGTCACATTAAGTGCATCTAACTTTATTGGTGTCGGAAATATGGCCATCCAAATCAAGTATTAGGTAAATTTTAAAGTATCGTCATTTTGTATTAAGTGAAGGTATTGACTTTATATTCTAGGGTTATAAGGTACTCTAACAAGCTTTAAAATTATGTGCCACAAGACCACCCTTTCCATTTAACATTTTTTTTTCAAGATCTGAAATTTTCATTTGTCACTTTTACTCTGAAATATACTATTTATGCATGTATTTAATATCCCAAATATATACTATTTTTTATTGATCCGCTTAAAAAATGAAATGGGGGAGCCATTAAAGAAATGCACTGTATATTGCATTAATTAGGAGCAAAACAATTCCCGAACATGGCCGCCAGGGTTCCGCGCCAGAGCGTTGCCGCGAGAAACGAAGTTAGGCGATAGCGCACGACAACTTCCGAAATCAGTTTCGGTCGAAACCGAAAGTTCGGACACTAGAATTATTATTGTCCTAAACACATTATTAATTATCTTTAAACAAATAAAATCAGGAAGCTTTATTTGCAATCCCTTTAATGGTCAAATAATTTAATACTAGATAAGTAACCTAATAAAATAAAACACAGAAGCAAAAACTGAAAAGAGTGGACTATTTTAATTTAAAACCGTGGAGTAACTTACAAAAATAGTAAGAAATATTTTTTTAATTAATAGCCTGTATCGAAAACCTCAGGGAGTTCACATATAAAATAATATTCTAGGAAAATATATATCTAAATAAGTCAATTTGCCCTTCTTTTATATTTGCAAATTATTTATAACTAAGTAATAAAACCGAGAATTTCTTTCACCTTTTTTCGTTTTTTGAAGGACAACATAACAACAAATAATATAATAATAGGGGAACAAAACAACCTTTTTAGTTAACAACAACACTAGTAATATTAACAGTTCAATTTTAACCTGCATTTAAAATTCCTTTTTAATTCTTTCGCCAGTTCTATGTTTAATTCTAGGTTGGGCCGCCACGTTAAGAACCTTAACAACATCTATAATTGTTTTTCTAAGAGAAAAAAAGTCGCCACAACATACATTTTTCATATTAATATATAAATAATAACATTAATGGTGAGCGTTTAACGATAGAAAAAGAACGAATTTTAGACGCTATTAGTCAAAAATTAAAATCTACACTTTTTACATTTAAAATGCAAAGTTGGAAATAAATTGAATTGTATTGAATTTCCAGATTTCTCTTAATCAGGCTAAATGCTTTTAAACAAAGAGAGTTACCTTTACAGAGCAGAACTACTTAAAAATCAGGTTAAAATGTTGTTGTCAAAAACATACAGTATATGTTCTTAAATATTGTTTTAATAACCAATTAAAAATAATATTTTTTAATTAATTTTCAGAATACATATTATTTTTATTTAATACAAAAACATTTTTTTATGTATTAGGAAGTGGCTGCCGTAGCAACAATATACTAGAATGCATACAAAGATATTATAAATGATTTTTTTATATTAATAAAACCATTTTCATATTAACTACATAATAGCAAATAACATGATATAGTACAGGGTTATTTATTTTAAAGTAAACGGGGCCTTATTTTTCGACTTCCCTGTACTGTTTTAAGAAACAAATAGAAGTATTTCCTGTATTTTTTTTCCTTAGAATTCAATAATCGAATCAGAAAAACATTTGAAACAAAAACAAAAGAGTTACAACACGAGTGACGTATTTTTTTAAATGATATTCACATGAAAAAACCTGAGTGCCACAGGTCACAGGTGCTTATTTGTTAAGAATTTTAAAAATATTTTTATTACTTTTTAGAGTAGTTTTATAATGAGGTTTTCATCACTTTTAGCATATATAATTTGAAGCCGTTCTTCTCATGAAATCCTCCTTAATAAAACTACTCCAAAAAGTAATAAGCATATTTTTAAAATATGCTTATTACTTTGATACATAAGCACCTGTGACCTGTAGCAGCCAGGTTTTTTCAGGTGAAACTATCCTTCATGCGTCCGGTGATGGCTTAGCGTGTAAGGCGTTAAGTCGTTGAGCGCACAACGGACGTGAGGTGGGTTCGAATCCTGCTGAGGCCAATTACTTATTTATAAGTTGATCGGAATTTTTTTTTAATGTTTTTCTGATTACATTATTAAATTCTCGGCCAAAAATGAACAAAATTAATAAATATTCGTTTTTTTAAAACAGTACAGCAAAGTTCAAAAATAAGGTCTTGTTTACTTTAAAATAAATAACCCTGTACATGTACATATGAAAAAAAAATAGCTACACTCATCTTCCCAAAAAAGGCCACTAAAAATTGGCCCCAATTTTAAAGTTGGCTTCCTCACGAACATCCTAATTGATTTTGATGCTCTTTTTTAAATTGTAGAATGGTTTCTAGATAATAATGATGTGATATTATAATTTAGTAAAGCATTTACCCAGTGCAACAGTGGAAAGTCGTTTTTCTCCAATAAAAACAATTGGTGCTGTCATTGAAAACACAAAATGTTTAGAAAAAATAATGCTACAGCATAATTCTACCTAACAACATCTGCTGCACTTTTTACAATGTTATAAATTTTACAAAAAGAGAGTCTATTCCTTTTTTGTACTGCTTGCTTTGCTTTTTTTAAATTCTAAATAAAATTTTCTGAACTTGTATTTTTACTGAGAAATTACTTTACAATTAAAAAAAAAAAAAATAAGGACCATAAAAATCAAATGAGCAGGTCGAGATGAGGCCTAAAATTGTCACTTTATGGTAACCAGATTTTTCTGGAATTAGCTGTATAATAGGAAAATTAAGTTTTTCTTGACTTGACTATTACCAAAGTTCCAACCGACATTCTTCAAGATAATTTTAAATTCAATACAATGAACTAAACCACCAACAAACATTACATTTGTACCTATAAATATTGTTACTATTATCAAAATCAAATATATTAAGTCCACTCTTTGTTTTGTTTTGCTCAATACAATACACAGTTTTTAGTTATTTTAAAACTTACTGTAACCTACCAGACATGTTATAGCTTTAAGTAGACAAAAAGACCTAAAAAACTTAACAAAATTATTAATAGTAATAGTAGTGCATAAATATACAGGGTGTTTCTAAACAAATGCAAAAATGTTAGGAGGTGTTTTTCCACCAAAAAATAAGAAAAAAACTTCATATGAACATATGTCCTAAACGTCTTAGTTTTTGAACTACGGGGTGTTAAATTTTTAATCAAAATAGTGTTTTTATATAATAACTTTTATACCCATTCATATATTTTTATAAAATTTGGAGACGCACCCTTTGCACCAGAAGATATATTTTGGCATACAAGATAAGAAATATTTTTTACCAGTGCTCATGAGGGGTTTAAGGTAAATATTTTTAAGAAAAAAAAAAGTACGCCACTGAATTTTTCTAAAATAAAAATCTTTTTTAAATCCCCAATTAGTTTAGAACAAATTTGATCTCGTGACTTGATTTGTTTGATGTACAGTTTTCGCGTAAATCAATAGAAACCATTTTTTGGCATGGTCAGTTTGTATTCCTAATGCGATATTCTACATTAAAAATTAACCTTTGTTATTTATTCTTTAATTACATAGGAATTTGAACATGCTCAGTAATGGTTTTTATTTATTTACGCGAAAACTGTATATCAAACAAAAAAGTCAAAAGATTAAATTTGTTCTAAACTAAACGTGTATTTAAAAAACGATTTTTACTTTAGAAATGCAGTGGCGTACCATTTTAGTTTCAAAAATATTTACTATAAACCCCTCATGGGCGACAGTAGTAAAAATGATTTTTTTACTTGTATGCCAAAAAATGTCTTTTGGTGCAAAAGGTGGGTCTCCCAAATTTTAAAAATATCTGAATGGGTATAAAAGTTATTATAAATGAACAATATTTAAAAAAAAATTAACACTCCTTAGTCCAAGAACTCAGACGTTTAGGACGTATGGATGATGCAATTGAAAAGGAACCAAGCGCCAAATAGGACATTTGAGTTATCAGCGATTGTATTAAAAAATAAATCTTGCATAAAAGTTAACAACTTTTTAATTGTGTTATTTAAACATGATACGTCGATTAAAAAGAAATGTAAGCCTTAACTGAATGCCTTATTTCATAACTTTGAAACTGTAGACACTTAGATTTTTTGGTCAATAGTTCCTTTTAAATAAATAAATAAATAAAACTAGAATAGTACTTTAGAAAGATCCAAAGTATCACCGTTCTGTTTGAACAAAAGGAAAAAATAAATAATGTTTCTTACAAAATAATTACACGGATAAGTTTATATAAAAAGAACTCCTACTTGGATCCTTTTATACCGGATCAGCTAAATAACTTAACAAATAGGAAATGTAAGGAATAGAGATAGTCTAGCGTGAATAACCCCATGTAAACATTTCGGAGTGGATGAGTCACATACATCCTTTGTTGTTGCTTTACTGGCCGATATCCCAATACCTATTTGCTTAACCAGTATAAAAGAAAACTGCATTTTTGCATTATGTCGTTTGGGCCTTTACTATATACAGTATGTCCACGGATGGACTTTACAATAGGACAAATGGACCAAAAATTTAACTGTTTAAGAAAGTTGTGTATGGCAACTGCTTTTGCTTCCTAAAAACAAGATTTACATCGAGAAATTTGTTTTGTTTTGTACAGGTAACTACAAAAATCTGAAAATGGACCAAAACAATACTACCTTGTACCTAACTAACTAACTTCTCAACTTGAATCTTGTTTTGTTTAAGAAGCAAAAGCAGTTACCATACACAACTTGAAAATTTAAATTTTTGGTCCATTTGTCCTACTGTAAAGTCCATCCGTGGACATACTGTAGATGGTGCTGGACAGGACTCGCCTGTCTGTAAATTATTAAGCCCCTCTTTTTTATAATAAATTGCCACAAGAGCTAAAAGCAACGACTTCTTCTGTGTTTAAGGCAAAGGTTAAAGATTACCTTGTACAAAAGGCATTCTATAATTTTCAAGAATTTTAAATAGTAATGTAAATGTATAAACTGTAACAGTGTATATATTTTAATTCATGTATAAAAAGTGCGTTTTTTTTTATTATGTATGTCCAAACTAAGTTTACCTTTTAAAAATTATTAATTGCTTAAATGTTTTTTTATTAAAAACTTTTTGTGATACTCTGCCGACGTAAGGAATAATAATGTATTATTAATTACTTGAATAAAGATTTGAATTTGGTTCAAATTTTTAACCACGCGTGTGGAACTTTACTCATATAAAATGAATAGAAGGATGTCGTTTGGTGCCAAAAACTCATTTTCACGATTTGGCGCATGGTTCCATTTCAATATGGCCAAGGCATTTGACAGAGTGAGACATATTACCGTAATTCAAGCTTTACTGAATATGAATGTAACCCATGGCTTCCCAATTCCCATACAGCAAAGACTTTCCGATGAGCAATCCACCATATAAGTAAAGCACGGGTCTCGCGATGCTTTATGTCCGCCCCACAGCTTAACCATTGTTTGGTAGTGTAGCCCAGCTCTGCAGCAAGGTCAAGAAATAGTGTGAACGCATGCTTTACTTATATGGTGGATTGCTCATCAGAAAGTTTTTGCTGTTTGGGTTGGTTAACTTGATAAAATCATATTTGTCCAATCATCAACAATACATAGAAATAAAAGGGGCTAGGTCTAATTTGTATAGGTGTCCATCAGGAGTTCCTCAAGGATCGCACCTTGGTCCGCTTCCTTTTGTTATAGCTATAAATGGTATAGGTGATATTGTTAACGATTCTCAAAAGTTGTTATTTGTTGATGATTTTAAATTGTTTTTAGAAATTTGTAGTGATAGTGACTGTATGTCTTTGCAACAGGATTTGGATAATGTGTTTGAATGGTGTAATACCAATGGCTTTAATTTTAATTTGAAAAAATGTGCTAAAATGTCTTTTACTTTAAATAAGAACATAATCAATTTTAATTATAATATATATGATATTGAATTGTCCCAAACTTCATCTCAGAAATATTTGAGAGTTTTATTTGATAGCTCTTTAAGTTTTACTGAACATATTACTACGAGAATAACTGATGCACACAGGATGATGGGGGTCATTGTCAGGACCACTAAGTGTTTTAGTGTTGATTGTCTTAATTTATTTGACAGTTTAGTATTACCAAAATTGGAGTATGGAAGTATGGTCTACGCAATATGACATATTATGGAGTAAATCTATTGAAAAAGTGCAAAGAAAATTTTTAAAGTATTTTTTTTTTTAAATTTGGTTTCTATCCTAAACAAGGGTACAACCATTTGGCCTTATTAGATCTTTTTCAAAGATTATCATTAGAAAACAGACGGATAAAGATGTGTCTAGTTTATTTGTTTAAATTATTAAGTAATAAAATTAATTCCTCTAAATTATTAGCAAAACTTCCATTTTCCATAAAATATAGCAATACTAGACAAAAGAGAGTTTTCTATTTGGACTTTCCAAGGATAAATACATATAAAAATTCTCCAATTTACCGCACGTGCGCCTTATTTAATGAATATGTGAGTAATTTAGATGTTGATACCACCAACTTAAATCAATTTAAAAAATTGTGGAGGAAAAACTCTACTTGTCACAAGCAATTGTCTGATATTCTGTATTTAGTTTTGTAAATAATAGTTCTATTTTATTAGTGTAGAGTAGTATAGTAGTATAATTGACTTAGTTTTGTGATATAATAGTTAGGTATATGCACATATTTTTAAGATCTATCTATATATCTTTTATGATTTGTATTGTTCCTTAGACTAGGTGGTATCTGTAAATGGCAAAGCTGTAGATACTGTATATAAATAAATAAATAAATAAACAATTATCACCATCCATATGTTAATATGAAGTTTTTTTCTTATTTTTTTCGTTTTTTCGTGGAAAATCACCTTCTAAAATTTTTTGCATTTGTTTAAAAACACCCTGTATACTTTAAAATTTTAAATCATTTTTCTAAAAGGCCCTATTTTGTATATTACATCTTATATTCACGTTACAGAATTACTTCATGGGTATTGTGATGGAGTTTTTTTTGTAACAATATAAATCTTAGTTTTAAATTCTAAGCAAAAAAGTTATTAAATTTTTTCCAAACATAAATTTTTATAACTAAAAATCATGTATTTAATTATAGAAAATTAATTTTTCGATAATGTTTACTTACAAAATGATAAGAGACGCATACCACTAGATACAGTATAGTTTACACAAAAATAAATACTGCAAAATGCATTTTTTTATAGGTATTTATATAAATTAAATTAGGTTTTTGTACAATTTTTACGTAAAGCTTATAAAGAAAAAAATTGTTAAACATTTTTTTCTTAAAATAAAGAAAATATAGATAAAAAATATTTATTTCATTCCACTAAACAACAAGAATTCTAAATATTTAAGAATAACGATTTCTCAACTTATTTACTGGTAGACTGCACAATATAGCTGACCCTAAAATTTTTACTACATGGTCAAAATTTTATAAAACAATTTGAACTGATACAAATTTAAATTGAGGCAATCCCCTAAAAGGGGCCTATTGGTCGATAGGCCTTTTTTCCGGAGATCATTTAAAATGAACCGCCATAAATCCTAAAATTTTTCTAGCCAATTGGCAACGCTGTGCATTCTTGTTGAAGTTTCTCTGACATTCCTTCAATATAAAATGATATGTTTACAAAATTTTACTTGGCTTTTTCTTGAAACCAATATTTTGTCTATGGGCCTTTATTCAGGAGAATGCCTCAATTATAGTCTAAATGTAACACCTAAAATACAACAATTTTGAGGGCTAAAGACTTAATTCTGAGTTGTGTTCAGTGTTTAAATTTATAAATTAAGAATTTTTAAAGTTTTTTTTTAAGTTAGAATTTAGTATTGGCTACTATTTGACTATGTTTATGACTACCTGTTTTGACCACAAGTTTGCAACCAAATTCTGGTTATTGGTATTTTTATTCTCAGTAGTACTTAAGGCAAGAACAAGCCCATTAACACTGTTCAATAAAAGCAAGTTCCTCTTTACAAGACTTGGCGTAGTGCCAATTTAAATTTATTAAGCAAAGTGTGGAATATTATTTTATCAGAATAACTTAAAGTAATTAATTGCGACCTGAAATTTGTAGAGTTAGCTAGGTTGTCCATTCTACAAGTTAATAAGCCTTATAAAAAAACAACTAAGTATTATTTTGCTCATTAACTTAACAATTTTGGACTTGTTGCAATGTTACTTAGATATAGTAGCATTTGAAATCATTTAATCAATTTCCTATATTACCAAGAAACAAACTAATACTAAATAAAGCTATATACATACAAAATGGAAGTAATATCACAGACATATAAACTTCTTACTTACCTCAGTCAACAATCTTTTAAGACCTTCTACTTCATCTTCTCCAGGATTTAATTCACCACCCGGAAGTTTAAAGAATGTGGTTCCTAATTGTAGAAGTAAAACATGAGGCAAGCCATGTTCATGAACCAAAAGTACACCTTCCACACTACGTCTCATGCCTATCCGGTCAAACTCATCCCGCATACGTTGAAAACGAGCTGGTACTGAAGGATCTTTTTCAAATAGAGGTTCCTTGGTACCGAAAATGTAGTTTGTAAGTGGATATCTTAAAGATAAAAAAGCTAATAAGAATTTTTTCCTCTACATAAACAAAAATTAATACTCAAAATTGCTGAAACCACAACCTGTAGGAAGGCAGTATTTTCTTAATATTAACTTACAAATTAATTATCCTGTTGATAGCAGCTGGAGAAGGGGTAAATTTTTCCACTGCATTTGTAGCTGCTTGGTTTGAACTTTGAGAATTTCGCCTAGGCCAGCCGGTTCCACCGGGGCCCGCCATGTTATTTTGTTGTTGCTGCTGTTGCAAATGCTGTGCTTTAACTTGGGACGAGTTCATAGCCATTTCGGCTGTTTTTTTGAACACTTTTTATTAAATTACGTTCACTTGGTTCTTATGGAACCCAAGAAAATACCTGCGATACTTTTACCGGTGTTTAAGAGAAATAAATTAAACTAATCGGCTAACAAAATGCACACCACTTGCTATCGATTTTTGTTTGTCAAAGTGTTACCAACACCGTGGTAGAAAAATGAAGCCATCAACTTAATAAAAGTTAACTTCCCTAAATTAACAATTTTCGCCTGCAAGCATATACCCTTTAGATGCAGCATTGACCTATCGGCCTTGTTAAAAGTGGGCGAGAGTTAAAAAAGAATAAAGTCTAGTACTTTCCTTCCTCGCTCTGCGTGATAATCAGTGGAAATTACGAATACTAATATATGCATGCAGAGCAGAGGGAAAAAGTTACATTACTGTATAGGACTGATTTTAAGTTTGCCTCTAGTAGATATTAGGTTGAAGAATAGCGGTAACGCCTTGTTTAAATTATAAGCTTACAATAAAATATCATTAAATTTTAGTTAATTAATACAAAAGATGTATTAATTTATTTTTTTTTCTTACAAAAATAATATTAACCAGTTTCTAGCAGTTAAAAATATATAAAAAATTCGCAAAGCCAAGCATTTAATCTTTACCTATATAGATATTGGTTTACATTGTTGCCAAATCGTCTTGCCTTTCATGAAACCTGTTTAAGGATAAAAATGCCGGGTAAAAATTATCAGATTTATTTATTTATTTATTTATGACATCATGTACTCTACAGAAACCAGAGTTGGGCAGAATACTGAAAATCGGTATTCGAATACGAGTACGAATACCGAAAAAGAAAGTATTCGAATACATGAATACCCGGAATCGGTATTCGAAGACTGAAAACGAAAAGATTCGAATACTACTAAACAAAACCAATGACAAAATTAAAGAGCAAAAAAAGTACTTACCCTTTTTTTCCTATTTTGCTTCCTTTAGTTATTCAAATCATGACAATTTTAGTATTCATACCACTTACCTTTTTCGGTATTCGAATACTCGGAAGGCCAGTATTCGAATACTCAAAAAAAATTCATCGAATACTTCTTAGTATTCAAAGTATTCGAATACAGAATCCCGAATACTGACCAAAATAGTATTCTGCCGAATACCGAACACACAAATGTATTCGAATACCGGCAAAATGTATTCTGAATACTATTCAGAATACTGAGTATTCGAATACGACCCAACTCTGCCGTCGATCAAGGTCTCGGCAGAAGGAGTTGTGATATGTTGAGGGGTAATGAAGTTATCCTCCACCATCCAACTGACTGCAGGCAGATTAATTAATTAATTATTGTATTATAAATCGTTTTGCAAAAGCAATTATAATGGCGTCTCTTTTCTACAGTAATAAAATGATTTTTTTATTACTTCATGCTATGGACCAACGAACTCCTTTTATGGACCTATATCCAAGTGGGTGTAAATAACATTTTTATACATATAGGTATAGGTCCAAAGATTTAATGGTTCATTGGTCGATCGCTATATGGAACTGGAACTTAGCCATTCTTTAGTTTAGTTTCCGGATGTATACAAAAATAAAACAACAAAAAATCATTTTGAGATCACAGATCAATATATTAGCGAACACAGAAAAAAATATCGATATCCATAAGATATTCTATCTAAATTGTGCCTTAACTTGGTGTGAGCCATTATAAGAGACTTGTATACAGCAGTTTGGTGCCAGAATAAATTGAGATAAATACATACTTAGAGATAATATTACATGCTTTTATTAAGCCGCGTATAGGCGTGTGTAATACAACGTGCAAGCGCAAAATCCAACGTAACATGCAATGCAACAAAGGGTCTTAATGTCGTTGTTGCAACCTTCTCTTCAAATAGGATTTATCAAAATTTGAAACGAACATGTTGACCAACAAGGTTGTATTGCGGGATCTTTTCTTATTCTACCATATTGCTTGGTTAAAAAGCCGGTCAACCAAAAGATATCGTCGCGGGTAGAAAACTCAGCTATTTAATAAAAGAAACGGTTTTACAAAGTTTATTTCTCTTCATACCTTTCAATAAATTCAAGTATTTTCCTTTTCGTCCACATTTAAACCTCGTTTTCCTTTGTTTCTTGGAACATCACTCAAATACGCCCAAACGGATACTGCGAACTCACATCGAACGCCTTTGTATTCGCGCAAAAAAACCGACACCCGAGTGGATCGTGATGAACGTTCCAGCGCACAATAGGCGCAACCGTCTAAACAAGCGAATCTTGTTGCGTTGCATGTTGCTTTACAGGTTGCATTACACACGTCTGTTCGCGGCTTTAGATATACCTATTTCGACATAGTGTGATGTCCATGAAAAAGATAACCCTATTTTCAATGTGTATTAATCCCTAACAGAGATCCGATCATTTTGACCGGCGGGGCTTTTCGATTGGTCAAGATCATGGCATTCCCACATTCCCATCCTTTGCGCTTATATGCGTCTATGTACCTTTCTAGCACTTAGTTAAAACGGTATAAAATTCAAATAAAAAAGATGCAAAAACTAATTTGTATACAATTATTTTTAAAAAAATTATTGTTATCCATGTATGGTAAAAAGAAGGTTGTCAGTGGTTACGTTCCAGAAACGACACCTCTGTGGTTAAGGGTTAGTTAACCACAAACTATTAAAATCGTAACTAATGTATCCAGTTCTGAACAATATAATAGAATCAATATGACCAGGTAAAAGAAATCTGGAATTTGCAATAAAATTCTATGACATTTCTCTTTCTCCGTTGAAGATTTATTAGTTATTGGTATGCCTGAATCAGACTAGAAAGCCAGATTGCACTTTATCATTACAGTATCATGAAGATCTCATAATGGCCCATCACTATAGAGACCTAAAAATATCTTACACCTGTAATCATTCCTTGATTAGATCATTATAATAGGCTGTAATTGATATTTGCTTATTATTTATGAAATCTTGCTCGACTTCCACTTTACCGCCGGTACCAGCCATTTTCACCAACTGAAAAAAAAAGAATATTTAGAAATTTTAACTGTGATTAGAATTAGTGCTTAAGACCTGCTAATTAGGTCAGCCCATAGAAATTAATTGTGTCCATATAAATGAATTATTAATAATCGCCTTATCCCAACTTGTTATGATACCTCACATTTTTATCAATGGACACATTAAATAACTAGATAATATAAATTGAAATAAAGAAGTTTTAATCCTGTCCTGTCTTTCAATCGCGGCAACAAATTTAAACAACTTAATTGACAATTTTTAACAAGTTTCTGTGTTTTCCTTGGGCATCTTATAAAATTTTCCCTCTTTTGACTCTTTTTATCAGAATATAATAATCAAACCAGACCATATCAGAACAAAATAATCAAACCAGAGTTTGATCACCTGGACAAAATGCATAATTATTCCTTCTTGTTTGGTACTTTAAAGGTGTGCATATAATTTATTAATATAGACAGACATATTCCTTCTAAGTTCACACGAGCACTGTAATGTGCATTAGTAAATGCAAAATTGAATAAAACCCATGGGTAAATACTCTTAAATCAGTATCAGTCTTATTGCATGTTCTGTTATTATTACATATTACAGGTGGGGGGTCATTGTTAGTTCTGGTTAGTTAACTTTTTTTATTCCTTAATTAAACCCAAGACTAATACACACTTTATTAATCCACTTAAGAATTCTACGACAACCTTTAAGGTACCAAACAAAAAGAAATAATTATGCATTTTTGTTGAGGTGACCAAACCAGAAAAAAAGGGCCAAAAAAGTTAAAATTTAATATATAGGCTAAAGTTTTTGGGTTTTAAAAAACATCCAAAGTTTTTTCTATAGACCCCATAAACTACAGCTAATCCTTTCTAAGAATAGCAGTTTATTTATGAAATAATATTTAGTGGCTTTTAGTTTAAGAAGTTGGCAAAATCACCGGATCGTTACACCGCACACACGCGCTTTATTTTATAGAGTTAGTTAGGAAGTAGCCATTCTAGGTAATTTATAAGGACTGTGGTATTCATGGATAATATTTCATTAAGTATATCACCTTTGTTTTTATACTTACAGTAAACGTATTGCTGTTTCTCGGTAAAAAAGCTGCAATATTTCTTGATATATTCGACGCTGCGGCAAATAACTTTGAGAAAGCTACCGGTTGGAGCATCTCTTCCAAGTCGTAAACTGGTTCCTTTAGATAACTTATCCCACCCCAGGGTGGACTTAGAAAAACCGCGTCCGCTTTTAAAGATTCAGCCAGGTGAAAAAATCGCCGACTATAAAGTCGATTTTGTCGGCAACTCCGTAAACTTCTGCATTGTTCTTCGCTAGTTCGATCTTCTTTGGATCCAAATCTATCGCTATAACTAAAAGAAAGAGTTTTATTAGGCTAAAATTTACTTCTTAAAGAAAAAGAGATGCTAGAAACTCTTCGGGAAAATGTGTGTAACAAGGGTTGTAATATGTTCGAAAAGAAAAAAAAAAAACAGAAAGAAATGTAAAAACTGATTTTTTTAACACTTGTTACAAAATATCAATACAAAAAAAAGGAAAAAGTTTGTAGTTCATATAAATATAACCTTACCTCGTTTACAAGTAAGTGCAAACTGTATTGTGTTTCCGCCTGCACCACAAAATGCATCCACAATGACGTCACAAGAGCATCGCTGTGCGGTATGTTTTGCTACCTCTTCTGGAGTTACAGAATACCAACTTTCTAAAACATATTTTAATATTTTACTGTTTATGGTCTATGAATAATTTTTTGAACGAGTTAAGGGAATAATACCGGTGTAAGAATTAATGTTCAAAAAATTATGAAACTAAGCACACTGGTACTTTATAATAAAATATCAAACAGTTAAATTTTCAAAGGTCTACAGAGAATTGAAAAAAGTTATAAATATTATAAAATAATTGCTTTTAACATAGATCCTTATGGGAAATCGCAGATTTTATTTTACTTCACAAAAACTGATGTTCAGATTTCAATGAAAGTTGTATCAACGGAAGAAAAAACAATTCTGAACATTTTGGCTAATTAAAATCCGACCTTCAGAGCTTGTGATAGGATAGTTAATAAATAATTAAGAAAAATATGCTATGTGACTGACATGTGGCAACGCCGCCAAAGGTTATGCTGCGCCCGAAAAAGTTTATCGAATACGGTATATATGTGACATAAGAAAAACTGATGCCAGTCCAATACGTTTTTCGGTTACAAGATCCAATGAGTGATAATAAATTTCCGCAATAATTACAAAACATGTTTTTTCCGAGTGTTTTTAAGTGAACAATTCGACGACAATAATCCGATGTATCAATATTTACGTTAGTTAGTTGACAGAAACTTTCCATGTTTATCCTTAAATTTATGTGCTACTTGACCTTGTTTTACAAATTTGTTATAATTTTTTCAGTGACTATTTTGCCTTTTTAATAAAATATATTTTTGGTGATATGATAAGGGTGGTTTAGAGATTTTATTAGTAAATAAACATAACAATTTAAAACCTATAACTTGTTTAAAGATGCTTGTGCAGTAGATTTTTGCGTATGATCTCTATTGTTTTTACGCATCGTTGCCAAATATAAATACCACTGTAGTCAAATTACCCTAAGCACTCATTTGACTCTTGTGGTATCGGTAGAACTACCTTAAAGTGTTTTCATTTTTTTCTCAAAGTTAAGTATGTAAAAAACACACCACACTTGCACTTCATCTTAAGTTGCGTAATTGAAAAAAAAATAAAGACTACTAAAAAGTCTATAATCATTTTCAATGACAAGTTGATATTTTTTCTTTATTAGGCTCAATATACAGGGTGTTACATATTCGAGGGGCACCATTAGGATCTCGGAAACGGTAAGAGATACAGGGTTGGTTGAATTGGGGCAAAGTTGTGCATTTTTATGCTTAACAACTTTTCAGCCGTTCCGGAATTATCCGGAAGAAAAGGAAATTTTACGAAACAGTTTTAATTTTTTTCTTAGTTATTTGAAGAGATATTTTAAAACAAACGACACATTATAATTGTCACTTTTTCTGTTATATAAAATAATGTCATTAAATTTACTATCCGACGTTTCGTCTTTGAGCCACTATCATCAACTCTGTTTTTTTTTAAATAGGCAGAATATTTGGATTCGAACCGAAAAACCATCATTCACTATTTTGCTATTGAAAATTACGATTTCATTTCAAACAATAGTGGAAATTTCCACTTAAAGATAAGTATGCTTCCATATTTTTCTTTCACTACTTATTATTATTCCTTTTAGTTATTAACTTATTTACGATTCAACTAACAACTCAAGAATTAATGTAATTTACATACATTTACTTATATGTAATAAAATAAAGCATTTAATTTAATCAAACGCCTCTATTAACTTCATTGTAGTCTGTCATAAAAAAAAATGGAAGCATACTTATCTGCAAACGCAAATTTCCCCAAACGTTTAAGAGGATGCCGTAGCACGTTAAATTAGCTAAAACGCAATTCGCTGCCGTTTTTAAATATTTGTTTTAAGAAAAAGTTGTACATAGAAAAGTTTCTTAAAATGATCCAAAGATTATCGGAAAGTTAATTGATTTTTGGTAATGGTAATAATTAACACATTAAATTTACCAAAATTACAAAATCGTAAAAATAACCAACTTTTCGATAATCTTTGGATCATTTTAAGAAACTTTTCAATATACTAACTTTTTCTCAAACAAATATTTAAAAAACGGCAGCGAATCGCGTTTTAGCTCATTTAATGTGCTACGGCATCCCCCTTAAGTGAAAATCGTTATTTGTAATGGCAAAACAGTAATTTATGGTTTTTCAGATCCAAACGTCGCATGAATGTAAAAATATGATATATACGTTGGATTTAGAATTAAAATACGAGTAATGAAATGAAATGAAATGAAATATTTATTATCAGTCAAATTGAGTTACAACAACAACTTGTCAAAAACGTCAAATAACTTAATTAATTTAAAACCTAGCCTAACTATTCAAAAATACAAAAATATAAAAACTTACAATTCGGACATATAAAAAAATAATAATTAGACAAACAATTAGTATACAATTTAAGACAATCAGAACAGTTCTTAAAAACTTACAAAGATAAAAAAACAGAAGACCAAACTATATCAATTTATTTAGTTAGTTATAGTTATCCAACCGATCATAGAAGTATTCCTCCACAGAATAGTATGCCCGTTGAGCCAATAGCGTTTTAACTCTTGCGAAAAGATTCTGTTTGATTTAATATCCCTTAAGTGATTTGGTAAGTGATTATAGCACTTTATACCCATGTACTCAAAAGAGTTTTGACCCACTGTAAGCCGACTAAAGGTTGTTGTAAGAGGTTTTTATTTCGGGTCGGGTATGAATGCACTTCGTGTCTCTGTATAAAGTCACGCTTGCACGTTCTAATATTTTGCACCAGTGCAAATATATAGAGACCTGGAAAAGTAAGAATATTCAAGTTAATAAAGCTGTCCCTGCAGGTCTCAAGAGGTTTTAGTTTCGCTATCACACGGATAACCTTTTTTTGCAGTACAAACACTCTATGTGCTTCACTGCTCCCTCCCCAAAATAGAAGTCCATATTCCATTACGGAGCGAAAGAGGCCATTATACATAAGCATCAAGATGTTTCGGTTTACAGTGTTACAAAGTTGGTGAAAGAGAAAGCAAACGGAACTAAGTTTTTACAAATGTAGTCAATATGATCTGACCAAGTGATTTTGTGATCAATATATATTCCCAGAAACTTTGTGCTGTAAACTTGTTCAATTGATTTTCCATTTAATCTTAGTAGGAGACTTGTATCCGTTGACTTATTTTAGGACAAAAATGTACTAAGTTGGTCTTGGAGCTGTTTAGTATAAGTCCATTTCGCTTACACCACCCAGACATTTCAATAATGGACCTCTGTGACCTTACTATTGAGGAGCTTAAGTCCTGCTCAGCTATCAACATGTTGGTGTCATCAGCATAAATTACGGTACTTCCACTAATATTACATGACAATGGCAGGTCATTAATAAAGCAGCAAAACAGAATCGGTGACAGAATTGACCCTTGCGGAGTGCCGACCCGGATTGGCTGTGGTTTAGATCTGCTTTCGCCAACCTGCACCGCCTGCTCTCTGTCTGATAGGAATGAGCGAATCCAGCTATTTGCTGGCCCCCTCACCCCCATTCGGTCTAGTTTGTCACAGAGCAAGTTATGATCCACCATGTCAAAAGCTCTAGTCATATCAAAGAATAGTCCGACTGGGAACCTCTTGTTGTTTAGAGCGTTAATAATACCGGATATAAGATTTCTAGTTGCTGACCTAGTAGATCGCCCCCTATAAATCCATGTTGATTCTCGTACAGTAGATCATTAGCCATTAGAAATCCATACAGTCTGACGTAAAAACTACTTTCAAACACTTTACCGATTTGATTTTGTATTGTGATGGCTCTGTACTGTGATGCCTGTTCAGGACATCCTTTCTTTTTAAAAATTGGCACAACTTTTGAGATTTTTAAGGCACTTGGATATTGACCCTCCAAAAAGACTGGTTTATTAAATTACACAATGGGACACATATTGTATCCGCTATATCACTCAAAAGGCTACCCGGAATACCATCAGGTCCTGCGGATGGTTTCTTACATACCTTTTTTATTATTTCCCTAATTTCTATCGGATCGGTTGGCACGAGATAAAGAGAACCACCGAAAGCAGTATTGCTAGCTGTTTCTTCAGGTTTAGGTGCGTTATCTGCCAGGCTTATAAAGTAGTCATTGAAGTATTCAGCAATAAGAGAGTTATTTGTGATTTTATCACCATTCTCATTTTTAAGAGAAATAGAATGACTTTTATTATATTTATCTTTATTTTCGTTGATAATTTTCCAGCTTTCCTTACTAATGTTATTGGTTTTGCTTAGTCTCTCATTGTTGTAATTTAGCTTTGCTTTTTCTACTGCATTTCGGTAGCTCTCCCTTAGTTTCTTATACTTAATATTATACAATGGATTATTTAGTGTCTTACTTAGTTCGCTCATCTCAGACAACATATCAGCCCAACTCTTAAGCTCGGCAGTCTGCCAAGGAAGTTTTTTGTTACCTAAATTGATTTTAATATTTTGCATTGGAAATGCCTTTTCAAATAAACTTGTTAATTTAAAATAAAAAGCATTAAAAGCTTCATTAAAATTGCACGATGAAGGTTGTTCCCAGTTTTCCAACAGTAGCATAGCCTTAAATACATTTTTATTGTGTTCTGAGAATATTCGTTTCTGAGTATAGGCCCTATTAGAGTAAGCACAAGCAATTTTCGTTGTCAATATCTGATATGTATGATCTGAGAAGAATGAGTACCGAACTGCTGTTTCATAGTCAACAATATTCGTAAGTATATTGTCTATACAAGATTTAGATGTATTTGTTACCCGGGTGTTCTGTTTAATGGAGGGATTTATGTTAAATTCGGATAGTAGATTTAGGAAATCTCGTTTTAAGTGTGTATCAATCTTTAAATTTATATTAAAATCCCCACAGATAAAATAGGTGTCATTCGGTTTGTACATGACATTTAAAAATGATTCGAATTTATTTAAGAAAACAGCAGTGTCAGCATTCGGTGACCTGTATACAACACATACAAATATATTAAAATGAGTGTTTACAATTTTACAAGCACACACTTCAAACACCTTATCTACACTAAACGTCTGACTTTCAACAATTTGGGACTTTACATTGTTATTGACCAGAATTAAGACACCACCCCTTATGTAAGTTTTGCGAGTGTAGTATGCCGCAGTTTTATAATTAGTAAAAGTGATATTTTGAATATTATCTTCAGATAGCCAGTGTTCAGAAAGACATATTACATCCGGGTTATTCACTTTATTAAGTTCCATTTCCAGTATATTTATTTTATTTTTTATTCCCTGAATATTAAAGTGCATGATAGAAAAGGGCTTGTATTTTTCATTATTATTGAAGGAGTGTGTATCTCGAGAGGTACTTTTTTCCTTAGGACCTTTTCTCGACGCTTCCTCCTTTCTCGATACCTTTCGCAGAGAGTGTAACCGTTCTTTGTCTTTTGTATCTCTTTTACCTTCGGCACCGCATTCGCCATTATTCTCTCGTGGTATAGCATCTCGTTCGAAAAAGCAACTTATTGGCTAGTTTTGTAGGTTCGCTTCCCGAATCTGCTGAGCTTAAAAAATCTTTTGTTTTATTTAACATTTTAGCTACTATCTTTGACTTTATTACTTGTGTTTTTGTGTTACCTCGGTTTTTATTTTCATTGACGGGACATGGTGGTCTTAGGGCTTCCAGACGCCCTAAAAACTCTTGATGTTGTATGGCAGTTTGTTCCAGTTTACTTGTCGATAAGATGAACGACTCAGCTATATGCTGCATAAGTCTCTCTTTCCTTCTATAGCCCACTGGTGAGTTTACGTTAGAATAATTTAGCCAGAATTTATTGGTGTCAACAAAAAGCCTTTACTATATTTATTTAAAGTTAGAGATACAATTCTATTTTGGTTGTCTATTAATTCGTTAAGACCACCCCTATAAAGGTGCACGTAGGGACATCCTAAAATTATTAAGTTCGTGTTCTTCGTACTAGATATCAGGTTGTTTATATTGTTTTCATTAATTAAGTTTCCTCTTGTGAGGTCGCCAGGGCTCGTGAACACCAACAGAAAATCCTCCTTTGTAAGCTGCTTATTGTAGTATTTAAGTCTCTCTTCAATATCATGGAATGTAGTTGTTTGCTGATACTGAATAATTACATCAAAACTGAAATTTGTAAATTTTTTTAGAAGAGTGCCACACCCTTTTACAACTGAATCGCCAATCAGCAAAAGTTGAGGCCTCCGTTGACTGATTGTTTCTTGTTTAGAGTAAACATTATTTTTTCCATTAATTTCCGTGCTTAATGTTGTGTCAGTTTGAGTTGACCGATCTCTCTGTATTTGTAGGATGGCACGATGGAATAAAGCCTCATCAATAAGATCTTGATCTATTTCAGTTTCAGTTTGTATTTTGCTATCCTTTGTTATATTTTCTGTCTGAGTTTCAGTAGTTTTTAGAAAGGATGGAGAAGTTTGACAGCCTATTGATATTTGCTCAGTTGCGGCTTTTTCCAGCATTTTCGTATTTAGAGATTGCAGCTTACTTTTAAGTTCAGTTACTTTGTTTGCCTGCTCTTCGATTTGTTTTTTATAGTAGTCCTCCATGTCAATTACATCATCCTCGAATGCTGCTGACCTTTTCTTATATTTTTGAAAGTACTGTTCTCTCTGTTCTAACTCAGCTTTGAGACGTGCGTTCTCTTCTTTAAGACTCTTAATAACCTCTGATGCGAACTCCATACCGCTGGCCTCGTCAGCGCACTGCTTAGAGCAATATATTTGATGATCGCTAATGTGTACCCAATTCCCCAGTATATTTAGTTTAAAACCAATTATTGAGCCCATTAAAAAAAAAACAAATTTGATAATGGTGGCTCAAAGACGAAAAGTTAGATCCCAAATTTAATGACATCATTTTATAGAACAGAAAAAGTGACAGTGATAAAGTGTAGTTTGTTTTAAAATATCTCTTTAAATAAACTGAGAAAAAAATAAAAACCGTTTGACAAAATTTCGTTTTTTTCCAAATAATTCCGGAATGGCTGCAAATTTTAAATTTAAAATGGATTATTGTTAAGCATATAAATGCCCGAACCTTGCCCCGATTTACCCAACCCTGTATCTCTTACCGTTCCCGAGATCCTAATGGTGCCCCTCCAAACACATTGTATAAGTAGTGACTCTGGTATTAAAATTACCTTCATCTAATTTTATCCCTTCATCAAACTTGCTAAAAAGCGAGAACCTCCTCAACCAAAATTTTTTAATCTTAGGATTGGCTTTGATTTCCGGAGGGTAGACAATTCGTCGCTTACGCTTTTACGTTTTGTGGCAATACAACGGGTAGTTCCCCTTGTTTATTATTTCCTTCTTGATCGGACTTATTACAATCGTCTGAAACTTCGGAGTCTTCAGACAAAATTACATCATTAGCCTACAATAATATTAAAATATTAAATTGTGTACCAAATGCATAAGCTAATACTTTTCTTTTATGAATAGGAGGTTTGACAACATGAACTGTTAAGCTAGTGCTGCAATCCCTTGAGTAAAAAAATATTTTATGCACGCGTTTCATACTATACAGGGTTATTTTTAAGTGGATATATTCCTCTTATCACAGTATAGAATGCAAGAAAATAAAACATTTTTCAAATAAAATTATCTTCGAAAATGCTTCGTTGCCGAAATACAGGGTGTTAAAATAAAAAACAAATGCCTCATAAGTTTCCACACTTGTTTTAACCATAACATTACATTTTTTGGTGTAAAAGTTAAAAACTAAAATTAGCAGTGGTGTTCAAACAAGATTTGTATCGAATTTTTCCAAGAAAAAAATAGTATGCTACTGCTTTTTCTTGAAACAATATTGTGAACACCCTGTATAGTATAGTATATGGGTTTTAAAAATTTTATTATTTATTTAATTATTGTGGCATTAAAGAAATCACATCCAAAAAATTAAAACAAATAATCAAGAAAATAGTGCAAGGTTTTTTGTCACCAAACAATAACAGAGTCTAGGTCATATTATTTTATTCAGGGTCAACAACGTGCCAAGTCACCAAAATACTGAGTTCAACTTTGTATATATACCGAAATTGTACTAATAATGAGGAGAAAGAAGTTATAAAAATATTAGATAAGAAGTAGGTAGTAAAAGTGAAGTCAAATATAAAGTTAAAGTTTTAGTTAAGCCCCGTACGGGCCTATATAAATATATATATATATATATATATATATATATATATATATATATATATATATATATATATATATATATATATATATATATATATATATATATATATATATATATATATATATATATATATATATATATATATGTATCCAAAGTCACAATATTATTCCTAAAATACTCATTTACTTTCTCAGTAATTTGGTCTCCTGTTATTTTTTCGTACGACGAACGGTTTTCGTTTTAAATCGCGAAATCTGATCAGGTCTTTTGTATGTAACATTCGTTTTTGACTTTTATTAAAAATTGTAACTATTGATTTTTTTTTTTTTGATCAGGTTTTAATTGTAGTAATGTAAGTTTTGACCTTTTTTAATTCAAATTAAACAAAAACAAATTTTACATACAAAACACCATATCAGATTTTAGCGATTTTACCGTGCATCAAAATGGCTTTTATTTTAAACAAAAAACGTTCGTCCTACAAAAAAACAACAGGAGACCAAATTAACTCCGAAGTAAACGAGTATTTCAGGAATAATATTGATTCGAGGAAAAAGCAGTGGCCTACTACTTTTTCTTGAAAAAATTCAATACAAATCTTGGTACCCACCACTGGTATTTTTTAAACTTCTACACCAAAACAAGTAATATAATTGCTAAAAGAAGTGTACCCAATTTTTGGACATAACTGGTGTGGTAGGAAAGTTATGACAAAAAAGCATTTTTTCTTAAAATTTCAACACCCTGTATTTCAGAAAAAAGCATTTTTGAACATAATTTTCTTTAAAAATGTTCTTATTTTCTTGCATTCTATACTGTGTTAAGATGATATATTAACTTAAAAAAACCCTGTATTTTTTCTATGACCATATAAGTTTGGTAAGGTACAGGGTATTCGATTTAAGAAGAAAAATTGAATTTTTTTTACTTTCCCCATATTTTTAAAGAAATTTAAGATAGCCAATCGGTATATTTTAGCTCGGAGAATTTAAAAATCGTATTTAAAAATAATTGCATAAAAACAAAAAGACTTACGCCATAAATATTGTATTTTTTAAATGGAACTCCATATGTATTATTATACTTCTAAATTCTATGGTCAATTCTAAGTGTTTTTTACTAAAGGTACTACATGTTTATCTTTTACTGTTTTTGAGTTATTTGCGCTTAAAAGGTCACACTTTTGGCATATTTAATTAAGTATCTTAATATGAAATACAGGTAATGCAGGTGATTACCTGATACTTCAAAGTCATTTTTTTATTTCTTTGAAAATTATCAGCGTATCTTCAGGGCCTAGGCACTCTAAATGAGGCGACTGATTCCCTATTTTAGTTGTACCTGCGCCCGACAGATGGCGCCACACTTATGACAGAATCGTTTAAGGGTAAAGTCGTTAATAACTTGGCGGCAATGGTTTCCTGCTCTATGACAGTTATTCGATTCGCCATCTTGTTTTTTAATTTGTTATTGTAATATTCATTGTTACCTGTTATTAAAAAGTCAGTTAGTTTTTATGTCAGAATGAAGAATATTTAAAAGTCAACTTTTGCATATTATTATAATATAAAAGTGGCGACTAGGATTATTTAGATAGATATGGACCCCAAAGAATTAAAGAAATTGATTACTGCTCTGACAGATACCATAAAATCAAGGGAAAACTGTTCAAAAGATGTCAACATAAATTTTGAAAAGTACGATAAAAACATTGAATCATGAGACGTATTTATCAAAGATCTAAAAGGCTTAGTTTGAATAATGATAAAACTAATGAGAAAAAGAAACAAATGGGAGAGCAAAGGAACTAAAAACGAAATTATCAAATATAACTTTTTTTTAGCAAGATGTATATGGTGTCATTAAATCAACGACTTAATTAATGTCTTTGAACAGCAGGTAGACATTTAATTCTTAATTTTATGTTTTACTTGTGTAATTTATTTTATTTATTTTTCTTACTTAAGAGCCACACGTATTTATTTTCTTTGTGCAACATCTTGAAATTTAAGGAGGGTCATTGTAAATAAATTATTTGATGATTGAATTAAAAATATCATTAAATAAATGCCAAATCAATTAATAAATATTGTCTTTCATTTTTGTCTCGCACTATTAAAAAATATATATATGTATATAGGAATTTTATGACCTATTCATTACTGATTAAACATGTGTATGTATACAAAATATTCCAGATAAAAATGCACTTTACAAAGAACTCATAAAACATAGAAGATGTTTTAAATTGTTAATTAAAAAAAAATGTAAAGAATAATATGATTTATGAATAATCTGTAGATAATATAAATACAGTGTGGACATAAAAAGTGAGAAACCCCTGATAATTTGATTGACAACAGTGTACCATCTAAAATTTGTGGTAGATGCATAATTACTTGAGAAGCCCATTAAAGGAAACAAAGGATTTTTAGGATAGTAAGGACGGAAACGTGTTTTTTTATTAATTTTACAAAAAAAAGTTATTCTTTATAAAAATTCTGCATGGTCAAAAAACTTAAAATGTAATTATCTGATATTAGTTATTTGCAGTGGTTTGCAAAATATGTCAAAAAATATGAATTTTGATCAAGAGGAAAGTACCTTTATTTTTGATAATATCGAAAGTTTTTATAAAGAAAAGATGTTTGGGATTAAAAGTACTATTAAAATATGCAAACTGGGTTATAAATAAAACATTTTTTTACATATTTTTTGTTACATATTACATTTCGAAAGAAGTATGAACTAATGTATAAATTTACATTTTCACAGAAAACGCATATTAAATTAAGATTTTTATTTCTTGAAAATAAACAAGTTTGCATACTTAAATGTTATTTTTAATTCTAACCATCTTTTCTTTATAAAAACTTTCGATATATTAAAAAATAGAAGTAATCACCTCTTAAAAAAACACATTTTTTGACATACCTTGTATACTACTGCACAAAATTAATATTTAAAAATTGCAGGTTTTAGGCCATGCAGAAATTTTTAAAGATAACTTTCTTTCGTAAAATTAATAATAAATAAGTGTTCCATATGGTGCAAACTTAAGTAAACACGCTGTATAATTAAGAAAAAAAACAACTGTAAAACAAATACATTAGAAAATAGGGAAAGTCCAAAATTTTAATTAATAATATTGATGTTTTGCAGTGGCTACATACAGCAAGATATGAAAAAACCTAATTTTTATATGTTAAAAACAACTCTCTATCTTTTTTCCAAATTGAAAACAACTTTTAACTAAATGTTAACGCAATTCATCGTAAGGCACAATTTTATTCGAATCTTACAATTTTTAACATAATTGTGGGACACTCTCAAAATTGTGTTCTATGAAAAAAATGCGTTTTGAGTTGGAGCTTCTCAATGGTTATGAGATGCAATATGAATGGTATAATTTCTTTTCAAGTTTAAATCATTAAATTCTAATATTTTAAAAATAAAAATGTAGTAAAAAATATCTAAAACTTTTAAATCTAACTTAAAGTTTAATTTGTATTATATATATATATAGATATAGTGTAATTCGTGTAACAAAGACTTTAATTGTCACACTTCTCCAATTTACGTTAAAAAATATATATTATTTCAATAAACTTCTCAAGTTATTATGAAGTATGGACCTAAATTGTTAAGCAAATTGACTATAATTCATATTACCAACACAAAAAGGGCATTGGGGATAAATATTGTTTAATACTTTGTTGGTTTAAAAGTAAAAGTCACTAACATATCGGTTAAAAAATAATGATAATACATATAAGTTATAAATTCAATAAAGCTTCATTGACATATTAAACATAAAACGGACGAATTTTCTTTTATTTTTATCACATATTTTGTATAAAATCGTTAAGATCATAAAAATTTCTGCACCTTGAAATGTTGCTTGGTAAGTTTAACATTTAAACCGACCATTTATTTTTTAGCCGATAGTCAGATAAACAAGTAAATATTTAGTATTGACTTACCGACTACAAAAATGGCCCAATATATTTTCGTTCTATCAAAAAACTGTAAATAAAAATAAATATATCTATAGCTTTAGTTATATTTTTGGCATTTTTATCGATATTATAGAGAACTAAGGTCCCTACTGTATAACTACCTGAAATTTTATGAACCATTTATTAAAAGTTGACAGGGGTTCTTACTTGAAGTCCACTCTGTATACGAGAACGTATGCTACGATACCAAGGAAAAATGACTGAACGCACCATTAATTTCTGAACATACTTGCACGATGCTTATTCCCGCCGTTAACAGATAGCGCTTGTCTAAGGTTTTACTAAAAGTATTACAGAGTCCTATCTACCCAACCTCCCATCTACGCGTATCTTCTTTTTGCTTCACTGGCATTTTCTCCACACTTGTAATATAGCGTTATAATCTGCAGTTTTTCATCTAACAAATAATTCATGTTAAAAACCAGTGTTAAAATCCACCAAAAGGTAAAAATTTTAATGACTTTGAAGTATTAGGTAATCACCTGTATTACCTTTATTGTGTACTGATATATTTAATTAAATAATATTAGACGAAAATAACGCGAAAATATGACTCTTTAAGCGTCGATAACTCAAAAACAGTTAAAGACAGACATATAGTTCCTTTATTAAAAAGTACTTAAAATTGAGCAAAGAATTCAAAAATATATTAAAAATATGGTGTTTTATTTAAAAATACAATATTGATGGTCTATTTCTTTTGTTTTTCATGCAATTGTTATTTTAATACGAATTTCAAATTCCCCAGCTAAAATACATCGATTGTCCATCTTTAATTTATAAAAACTAGGTATGATTCCAGGCTTCGCTTGGGAGTTGATATGAGACCCAAATAACCATTGTTCTGAATGAAGTTCAAATACTCGACAATAGATGGCTCCACTACACTTGATTTCCAAGTTGAAGGGTTGGAAGAGTCCTTGTATCTTTAAAAATACGCCCTTTAGGGTAAAACGGAAACTTTCTTGTTCGAGGGGGATAAAGGGCTATCACACTATATAAGCCCCTTTATCGTATTGGGACTCCTTTTCAAGTTTTATCGGCACGCACATTTTATCAACTTAGTTTTATTATATATAATGATAATGATATGGGGAAGTCAAAAAATATGCCATTTTTCCTCTTAAATGGAATACTGGTACTTTTCTAGAAAGTTGTGAAACATACCGAAAATTCGTCGAAGCCGAATTTTCGGTATGTGGTTTTTATGACGCTGATCACGAATCCGAAAGATAAACAAAAAAAGCTGCTTTAAAAAAGGTCCTATTAGAAAGTGCCATTCCTACCTACTTCTACTTCTACTAAAAAATACCTCCACTTTTAACTGATCCTCATTAGGTTCCTCTTCAACACACTGCGTTACATTACCATCTTCATCAAAATAAGTATGTTTCGGCCTTTTTCCCAACTTCAAATGCCTATTTTGGTGACGTATGTGCTTCATTTTGTATTCTACCCTGCCTGTCATATGTTCATTTAAATCTTCATGAAATTCCGCACCAATCAGGTCTAGGGCTGAATTAATTTGCTGCCTACCGGATTCGGAATGAAGGTTCTGGACGAATATTACTAAAAATTAATATAGGTATTGTGTTTAACAGGTTTAAAAACTCTAACTAAATTTTGCGTAATAAAAATCTAAATGATCAGCATTTTATTAGAAACAATAAATAAAGAAAAAATGCGCGAGAATCGTTTATTAACAATTTACGGGTATACAGTGTGTCTACGTAAGTTGGCGTCATATGGGAAACTTTTTTATTATTAATTTTATGAAAAATGGTTGTTCTATATAAAAAGTTCTGCAGTAAAAAGCAACCATCTGATATCAAATTTCATCATCTACGAGGTTTGGCAAAAAATGTAATTTTTGCTGAAAAGTAAAGAACCTCTATTTTTGCTAATATCAAAAACTGTTTTAAAGAAAACATTTTTAGAATAAAAATTACTTCCATATATGCAATTTTGTTTATTTAAAAAAAACTATATATTTTTACTTTTTTTTCTGGAATAATGGTGAAAATTTAAGTTTTTATATTAGTACAATACATTTCATGATTATAAATTTTATAAGACAATTTAAAACATTTTTTTTAAATTAGGTGACATCAAAATAAGATAAATGTACAATGCACTAATGTACAAACCTAAAATGTTCTAGATTTTAACAAAAATAAAATTAAAAATTATCTTTTTTCTAGATAAACAAAATTGGATATTTAAAAGTAGTTTCTAATTCCAAACATCTTTCTTCAAAATTTTCGATATTAGCAAAAATACAGGTACTTTACTCTTGAGAAAAATTATATTTTTTGCCAAACTTCGTGGATTACTTATAAAATTTGATATCTAATGGTTTCGTTTTAGGTTTTGGACCATGCACAACCTCTTATAAAGAATAACTTTTTTCGTGAAATTAATAATAAATAACTTTTCCATATGACGCTAACTTACATAGACACATTGTATAATTATGGTTCAACCTACGAATAGAGTCTCAATAATATCAGATAGATTTCCCATTCCTTAAAGGAGGTGGGTACAGATCAGCTTTCTTTTAAAATTAAAAGTTCCTATTTAAATTAATTTATTATATCTATAGGAAATTTAGGTTTTGGTCTTTACATTTTTTCAGATGTAGTATAAAAAATAAATAACAAGTCATATAAAACGACCATCAAACTTGGTGTATTTGTTAAAATTGTATTATTTTGAGTAATTTTTCAAATTATCTACTAAATAAAATCTGTCAAGCACTAGACGCACCAAGATTCTCTGTAACAAAATTTCTACAAAATATACAAAGTTTGATGGCCGTTTTATGTGACTTGCAATTTATTTTTTTATACCACTTCTGAATAATGTAAAGACCAATACCTAAGACTTCTTATAGATATAATAAGTTAATGTTGATAGGAACTTTAGTTCTCGTGACTACGATGGGCGAAAAACGACTAATCTTTTACTTGACCTTCTTTGTTTTAGTTAAAACTAACATGTGTTTATTTCTTTTTTGTACCAAGTTTTAGGGTGATTGTGACATTTGTCAGTATTATTCTGCCGTTCAACGGAAAAACACCGTATGTGCATATATTAATTCATATGACATACGGCGTTTTTCCGTATGACAAGTAGTATTTTACTCAAATATAGAAAACACTTGCGGCACTAAAAATCAAAAACATTTATCTACTCACATATCACTTAAGTCTCTAAACTTTATTAGTAAAAAATGTTATATTTTATTTTTTTAAAGCATTAGCATTGTCATATCTACTGTGGGGATATTAAAAAGTTCCCCCTAATCTGTAAAATGACATTGGGATTTTTGGCATAATAATAATTTCAATCACGTGGCTTAGTACCAAGAAGGCACTAGCAACTTTCTTTTAAATGGAAATGGTGGTCAGTTTAAAGGTCCTTTAATTCGCTACTTAACGCCACTTTGTTTTTGAAAATTGGCCCAGCCGTTATTGAAATTTGGCTTTTATATTGTACTTTAAAACTATACAAACACTGCTATGTTAATGATTCTGGCTTGTAAGTCTGGAACGGCTTGGCCGATTTTCAAAAGCAAAGTAAACTTAAGTAGAGAATAAAAGGGCCTTCAACACGTAGTGCAACATGAGCCGCCTTTCTATTTGAAAAAAGTTGCTAGTGCCCCCTTGTACTAGGCCATGTGACCGAAATTATTTTTATGCCAAAAGGTAGGTCAAGTAAAACCCTTTTATCTAAATTTCATCCGAGCCCGATATATATTGTCCCATTCAAAAAAATTAAGCGTGGGGTGCATTTTACTATTTTTTCATAACTTTTCCATCATAGATATTTGCCAAATATAATAATTATAACATTTAATATATTTATCACCCCACGCTTTTTACTATGAAATGACAATATTTTTTAATGAAAAATTATTTTCTAATTTTTAGTTCGGTTGCATATAAAAGCGTGTTTTTTAGTTTTTAAACTATTAATTATTTTTCATTTTTAGTTTCTGCTACTCTTGACAAAATGGCGAAAATTTTTTTAATGAACAAGAGTGGCAAATTTTAAAATTTTCCAACAGATTGCAACTCACTAAAAAATTTCTTCTTCATTAAGTAGCAAAGTTTGAAATTTTGCCAACAGATGGCAATCCAGGCAATGTTTGGACCGTTGCCAATATATTGCAACCCACTAAAAAATTTCTTCTTCATTTAATAGCAAAGTTTGAAATGTTGCCAACAGATGGCAACCTAGGTGTTGTTTTTATAATATAATGGAATTTTTTTCCTGGCGATCCAAAAAAAGATAACGGGATACTGTTTGCAGATTATTGCATTGTCATGTTTCCTTAATACGTGTGCAAAGTTTCAAAGAAATCGAATAGCTGGAAGTTGGTTAAAATTAGGCTCAAAGATTCCGTTACATAGCCAGATAGTTACAACCCAAGTTAATAAAAGCGTGTTAACGGCATTTATTAACTGTTATTGTTCATAAAATTGAACACCAATGGTGCAACTAACCCTATATTTTTATTGTTCATAAAAATTGAACACCAATGGTGCAACTAACCAAATTGTGTAAAAACTAAAAATTTCTTCTTCATTTAATAGCAAAGTTTGAAATGTTGCCAACAGATGGCACCCTAGGTGTTGTTTTTATAATATAATGGAATTTTTTTTCCTGGCGATCCAAAAAAGATAACGGGATACTGTTTGCAGATTATTGCATTGTCATGTTTCCTTAATACGTGTGCAAAGTTTCAAAGAAATCGAATAGCTGGAAGTTGGTTAAAATTAGGCTCAAAGATTCCGTTACATAGCCAGATTGATAGTTACAACCCAAGTTAATAAAAGCGTGTTAAAAGAAATTTAAATGAGCACCCTTTTGCGATCTCGATACTCATAGTCCCATTCAAAAGATAAAGGAGGGAAGGACTTTAAATATCCTCACTGTATACTGTTTATGCAATAGTATATCGACCAGTAATGCAATAACAAAACAAGCACTATTAGTCACCCATGTTTACATGCCGGTATTCACTTTAGACTATCTTTTTTCCTCACATTGCCTATGTGTATAATCATTTAGCTGATCCTGTATATGCAAAAGATAAATATGTTATGAATTTAATTACAAACTCACCTTTCAAATATTAATTTATCTTTGGCTCCACTCTTGAACTTCGTCACATTACCAAACGCAGTAGGCAAGCCTAAAGATTCCATAAGAGCAAGATCGTCTTTTTCAGGGACCTCATCATCAGTAAAACTGTGATGCTGAGTATCATCTGACATTCTTAGGCTGTGAATCAAGTTTTCGACAGTTGACACAGTCTCTGTTACAGTACTTTTTGTTTCCTCACTAAAACTCGATAAATTAGATGTATCTTTGAGGAGTTCAGGATGGTCAGGAACAGATTTAAAAACCTTTTCGACCAATAAATTGTCACGAACTGTGATAACGGGCTGTGAATGAGGTCTTTCGTCCTCTAAAAATGTTTCAGGCGTAAGACTTTGTATACGGTTTCTTTCGTCACTAGTATCAGAGTTTTTTCTGTCAAACACAAACAACTACCGATCTCAGTGAGTGTGTCTTCTGAGTCACTCACAAACAATTGCCTAAAAACTGCTTTATCATCAAGATTGTCAGTTTTACAAATCTCTTCAGAAATGTCTTTAGTTAAAAAATGACTAGATTCTATTACATCACTAGAAACAACATCAGCTTTATCAGCCTCGTCAATGTTTTCTACAGATTGATTAAGTTCGTTTGTCACTTCTTTACCGTTAGAATCGTTGTCCAACACCGCACTTGTCAAAGCACTTTCCTCACAATGCCCCGAAAAAACTTGTTATAATGTATCATATATTCTTGCTCATAGTGTTCCTTCCAAAGGGTGTTCCACTGACTTTGATAGTCTTCTTCTGATCCATCCGAATTATCCGAGCTATGTGCCGAGCTCACGGTCGAAATACTATCACTACTAATACTACTTCCAATGTCAAGAGAGCTTACAGTCATACGAGTGACATTGGTCATAGAATCGACCGTTCTGAGCGACCGACAGCTTGTGTTAGACCCGCAACGTGAGCTCAAAAGTCGTTCTGCTTCAGTCTCGCATTCAATACTTAGAGGAGACAAAGGATTCCACCCTTCTGAGACGTCGTTGCAAATTTTTTCGTCACTTGTCGATAAAAACGCGTTAGAACTGGTACTCTTGTCGAATTATCTATATTGCATTTTGAACACAGCTCGGAGGATAAGCTTTTGATTTCAGTTTCGTTAAAAGTAAAATGACCTGGCCTAAAAATATGTACAAATTTAGAACCATGTTAAGGATAAGGGTTTAAAAAATGTGATTACTAGCAAAGTCTGAATGGGAACCCAAGAAAGCTATAATATCACAATATTGAAATTAAATTTCACTTACTCTACAGAGCTATTGGCATTCTCAACACTTTCACCCACTGGATGACCAGACCCAGTGCCATTAGACTCAGTATATTTCCCGTTATTTAAATAAGTGGGGTTTATAAACGCGCTGTATTTGGATATCCAAGATTCCCAAATTAGTTTGTCACCTAAAATTAAGTAAAATGGATTAAAACAAAAATACAATTATTATAGATAATAGAATTGTACTTGCCGTTTTTAGACCAAAATATATTCCATTCTTTCTCTAGATTGCTGGTAATTTCATTCAGGGGATCTTCGGTCAAATCCGTGCCACTGTCAGATATGTGTAGCTCTTTAAATTGTGTCGTTGGATCCTGGATATCGTGTAAGCTGTCGTGTTCGTCTGTTGATAAGTTATCTGTGTAGTAACAGCTTAGGTTTTCATGTTCAGCCTAAAATGTAAGGTACGTAGTTAAACTATAGGGCGACCCACCACGAACGGCGATCTATTATAAAAAAAAATGAACATTTTTTAAATGATGACCACATTGTGTGGTCAGTATGGAACATACGACTATACCGTGTGCCCACGAGATTACTTGCAAGCCTGTTATTTTCTTAATATTGAAATTTTGGTTGAATAGGACGCAGATTTCTAATGGTTCAGATTTTATGTGGCACATCCGGTTTAACTGGAAGCGCATTCAACTTTACTATTTCAAATGGAACACCCTATATATTTTTCTAAAAATCAATTCTAGAGGCAATGCCAAAAAAATACATCTGTCACATGTAATACATATCTTAATTAGTTTTTGAGGAAATGGCGTTTGAAAATGTCACGTTAACCATCATTTTTATCGATTTGTTAAAGCATAAATAATGATAGAAAAGAGCTTATACTATTTTTAAGACATATTTATTGAACTTTATATCCTATTATCGTAAAAACACAATTTCAGGTTTTACCGGAAGTTCCACAGAAATTGACTTTCGGCAGTAAAGAACTTCAATAATTCAAATGGAAACAACCATCTTAAGCCATACATTTAGATTAAGCACAAAGCACATACTTCTCAATCTTTCTTGTTGAATATATTCTATCTCTAACCCTAGTAGTTTTTAGTAGGATATACGTATTCAAGAAAAAAGATTGAGAAATAAGTGTTAAGTTTAAATTTAAGGCTTAAGAGAGTAGTTTCTATTTGAATTATTAAAGTTCATTACTGCCGAAAATCAATTTCTGTGGAACTTTCGGTAAAATCGGAAATTGTATTTTACGATAATAGGATCTAAAGTTTAATAAAAATGTCTAAAAAATCGCATTTGCCCTTTGCTATTATCATTTGTTTTTTAACAAATGGATAAAAATGGCGGTGATATGACATGACATTTTTAAACGCCATTTTCTCAAAACCTTATTAAGATGGGTATAACATGTGGTATATATATTTTCTTAGTAATTGCCTGTAAAATTGATTTCTAAAAAAATATATATAGGCTGTTCCATTTAAAATGGAAAATTTGAAAGCACTTCCGGTGAAACCGCATGTGCCACATAAAATCTGAAACATCAAAAATCTGCATCCTATTTAACCATATATCTGACTAAAATTTTAGAATCCTGTAACACTTCTTAAGAAAATGACAGGCTTGCTAGTAATTTCGTGGGCTTCCGGTACTAGCCCCGTAGTAGATAATCAGCCAGCTTTTTCATCAATAAAATACTGCAAAAGCACTCCGAAAATCCCGATTTAACCGGAACCCTTTTTTCCTTCATGAGCTCTCCTAACCACCTTCCAAAAAAAGTATTAATAGGAATCTTCCCAAACAAAGAAATACACTGTAAAGATCATTTAAACGGATGGGTCGAACTTATGATTGGTTTCCGAAGGATCAACAGGATTTTGTTCTACACCGCACGTGGTTCATCCGAGAAAGGTATGTAGCTCTAACGGCACACGTAGTCATTCTATCGGCAACTAGAGCTGAGGTAATACGATATAAGAACAAGAAAGATAGATGCAGAAGTGGGGATAACCATAGGGTAGGTACACATGTACACACTACAAATAATGAATCCGTAATTTAACTTAAACATAACATTACTCCCTGTTCAACCTAATTTGTCTGTCTAGTATCATCGTTAGGTACCTACACACACTTCAAAAATCCTCAGAGAAAACACTGTATTGGGCCACCACAGCGGCCTGCACTGTCCAATTGAATTAAGATATCCTTCTATACAAACGTTCCGGAAATGTTTAAGACCAGGACTGCTTAGAGGAAATTTCTCTGGGGTTTTTCTGGAATGTGTATGGGTACTATTAAAGCCGTTTTATGCATTTCTTACTTCAAATTTTCCTCCAGTAATAAGTTTTTGACTGGTAATGTCGCCCGCGTCGGGCTTGAACGCTGAAATATAACTCTCTGGGTTCAGAGGTTTTTCGATGTTATGTGTATCAGTCTCCGAAGTTTCTTCGGTAAGATTTACCGAAATAGTTTGATTAGTTACTAATTTACCGTTGTATATTACAGAACTTTTTTCTTAAATATTCCTCAGAGATCTAAAACAAACAAAATAATTAGTGTATTTATCACATTATTTATAAAATATGAACTATTAAACTATAAAATATTTTTTAAACATATTTGTCAAAGATCTTGTATATAGTCACTGGGTCAGTAATAAAATTCACTTCATGATAATAACACTTTTAAAACCTTTGGTAATTATTTACAAACCGGACGCCTCGTCGATTTTATCGAAATTTGGTATACGATTGATTACGAATTTAAAAAAGTTTTTAGTCGGACTCGTAACGTTCTCTAGATATACATCATCAGACTTGATAACCAAAACTAGCCTGAATTCACTATTTCACCCTTCTTCTTGCACTCAATTCTTGATTGAAAGCTAAATTGGTACCAAATATTTGATTTCCACCTCTAAAAACCCCATTTTCTCTTTATTTTACCCGTTTTTTCCATAAAATTGTAAAGCTTCACTTTCAATCACCTCGATATGAAGCTTTACAATTTTAGGGAAAAAAATGGGTAAAATAAATAGAAAAATGAGGTTTTTAGAAGTGGAAATCAAATATTAAGTACCTACCAATTTAGCAGAAAACTCAAGAATTGAATGCAAAAGAAGGGGTGAAATAGTAATTCAGATTAGTTTGGTTATCAAGTCTGATGATAAATATCTCGAGGACGAAACGAGTCCGACTAAAAATTCTTTTAGATTCGTAATCAGCGCCCCAAAAACCCCCATATACCAAATTTAATTAAAATCGGCGAGGCGTCTGGTTTGTAAATAATTAATTACCAAACCTTTTAGGGGAGTTCCTTTGATGAGCCTACCACCAATATTCATACCACCATATATGGAAGCGGCGCGTTAACCCAGCCTGTCAATGTCAAATGTTACGGGTGTTGGACCCGGCAAACGCATCACTTTTTTGTCGGTCAAGTTTGCCACAATGTTTTGCATGAAATTTTTAAACATTGTGCCCAAAATCTTAAGGATTACAGTTACGAAACCCGCCCAATCCGATGCCCAAAACATGTCAATGTTATGTTTTCGTGACACACTTACGATTTTTGGCACAATGTTTAAAAATTGCATGTGCTCTGTGGTAAACTTGTCCGACAAAAAAGTAACGCGTTTGCCCGGTCCGACACCCGAAACATTTGAGATTGACAGGCTGGGTATACGCGCCGCTTCCATATATGGCGGTATGAATATTCGTGGTAGACGGAATTTTGTCAAAAGTCGTCACCCATAGGGGAAAATTAGAACCAGTCCGAATTTGGCGGGTGGAAACGCACGAGTTTTAACGCCTTACCCATAACTCGCAGGTGTGAATCGTCAGGAATCAAAGACTTATTACCCGGGGTGAGAACTCCCGGTGGGAATCGGCTATAAAGGGTTGCAGTTCAGGAGGGTAAAAGTGGCAAAAACGTTTCTCCTTAAAATAAAAATTGATGTATCTGAGCGATTTTCGTTAAATGACCTGTAGTGCCCAATATAAGCTCTGTTTTGTATTTTTTACTGATAAGGCTTGGTCTAATATGTTACCAAATAAAGGGCACAATGTTATTTACCTCATTCTCAGGATCACTCAAGGACTTTTCTACAGCCTCTGTTTCCGAGTCGCTACTTTCTGAAACACACTTCTCTCTTGGATACGGTTTATTTCTACAAGAAACACCATTAAAACATTAGCCAAAAACAATAATGTAATATGCATATAAAGGACATTCAATTATATAATTCAAGGGAAGCAAATTCTATTACTCCAACTCTGTCTCCTTTTGCTGTATTAAAGCTAACTGTCTTTATATCCAAAAACTTAAGCAAAAGCATTTGCTATATGTCTTATTTATATAAGCAGTTATTTCTTTATTATAATAATTATAAATACACTGAGGATATTAAAATTCCCCCTTTTATCTTTTGAATGGTACAAGATATCGAGATCGGGAAAAATTTGGGTGGTACTTTTTAGCATAATAATAATTTCGTTCACGTTGCCTACTGCCAAGGGAGCACTAATAACTTTTCTTTTTTAAATGGAAATGGGGTTCATCTTGTTCTAAAGACCCTTTGATTCTCTACTCAACGCTACTTTGCTTTGAAAAATCGGCCCAGATTTAGAACCGTTTAAAATTTGGCCCAAATACACGTAGAGGGTTTTCATTTATATTTTGCCACACACTTTTAACTATAAAAAGAAGGATACATATTATCTTGTATAGAAGTTTTATACTTTTTCATCTTTTATCTCTTGAGCAAAAAAAAGATGAACATTAAAAACTCAAGAAACATAAAGAGGTAAACTCTTTTTAAATGGGACACCTTATACAGCGTGTCTTCGGAAGCTCTTAACAAATGGGAAACCTTTTTATTATTAATTTTACGAAAAAAGTGTCTCTTCATAAAAAGTCCTGCTTGATGAGAAAATACATTTGCACAAAAATATTTGAAGGTTGGATGTACAGGGTGGCTTAAAAATTACTTGTTTCCAAATTACAATTAGGGCTGTTTCCTAAATACGGTACCAAACTTTAACGGGTGATTTTTTATGTCATTTTATGAAGAAAAGAAGGTCTGTTTGTTTTTAAATATCTTAAATACGAAGCCAGATAAAAAAATGTACTTTACTAAAAAGTTGTATGTTTAGTTGCTTTAAAGGAAAAAATATTAAAACTGCCAGTGATGTACATTTGTCTCTCAATAATATTGGCTGTTGTGCCCACTGTACGACACTGGCGTTTTATGTAGTTTTTATATTGTTTTCCTTTAAAAAAACTAAAAATAACACTTTTTAGTAAAGTACATTTTTATGTATCTGGCTTCGTATTTAAGATAGTTAAAAACAAACAGACCTGTAAAAAAATATTTAACGCCCTGTATCTCAGAAACGAAGCAACTCTGGACATATGTTTATAGGAACTTTTCTTCATAAAACGACATGAGAAATCACCCTTTAAAGTTTGGTACCGTAGTTAGGAAATAACCCTTATTTTAATTTGGAATCAAGTCATTTCAAGCCATCCTGTACATCCAACATTCAAATATTTTTGTGATTATTTTCGCATTAAGCAGGACTTTTTATGAAGAGACACTTTTTTCGTAAAATTAATAATAAAAAAGTTTTTCATTTGTTAAGAACTTCCGAAGACACGCTGTATATTATGTCACCATTAAAAAGATCTTTTAAAGAGCTTTACAAAAATACCACATTCACAATCATTAACAGTTTTGGAAATATGGCCAATTGAATCTGGATATAATTTTTATTACATCTGCAGTCTCAGCTTATAGTGCCGTAGGTATAATGGAAATAATATCTACTATTTTTCAGATTTAAGTGATCATATTTCGAAAACTAATAAACATAAATATATCAAATGTGCTATTTTTGTACAGCTTTTAAAATACTTTTTAATAGTGACATATTAAACAGGGTGTTCCATTTAAAAAAAAGTTTACCTCTTCATTTTTCTTGAGTTTTTGATGTTCTTTTGTTTTCTTTTATATACTCAAAAGATAATAAGTAGATGAAAAGGTATAATACTTTTATACGGAACGTTTTTTCTATCCTTCTTGGTTATTCTTAAAAGTGGGTGGCAAAGTATAAATGAAATCCCTGTACAGGGTGGGCAAAATTGGGGGTTTTTATGGGCTAACTCAGTTATTACTAGAGTTATTAAAACACCGATGTTGGTGTTATGGGCTCGATTTTGGAGAAACTTAAAATGGCATAGTCAGAATTTTAATAAAATTATGTATCTAAAACACACGAGGGGAAATTGAAAAGTTGTCGTTTTTATTTTATCCTATATATCCTTTAATATATGAAATAGCAAAAAACATAGAGACAATTTTGGTAAAACTTTCTACGTAGAATTTACATAGGGTTTTTGATTTTTATGCAGGGTTGCGTTAAAAACTTACGATGCCAACTTGATGTTTTTCTTATGGAACACCCTGTACATTTTTTTACTAATTCATTGTTCTTGTCACCACAATAACAAATATATATAAAATTGTAGCATTAATTATCTCTCATAGTTTTTTAAATATTTGAATTTTATTATTTGTTTTTGAGCGTACCCCGTATAAACACCTTCTTTTACAATAATATTTTAAATTAATAGTTTAATATAATAATTCAAGTACATTTTTTATGGTTTATACTAACCTTAATATAATTTGAAGAGGAAGGATAAACACAATAAACAAACATTAATACCTACATATTTATAATAATGTATATGATCATCACTAAAATGTTTCTGTTGTTTTAAAAATATAATTTAATAAGATTAAACCTTTTTAAGCCTTATTTTAATAAAATATACATTTATTTTAAAATTCAAAGATAAAAAATTTGAAATATGTTAACAAAAACGCTATAAATACAAAAGGATATTACCTCTTTTAATGGTATCATCCCCATATAACCAAATTTAAAAAGTTAGAAGACAATTTAAAGTAATTTGTCTCTTTTTAAATTACACACATTTTTTACTGTGTTTATACTTTTAAGAGTATATTAGGTTAGTATAAATCATATAAAATATCTTAATTATTACATTTAATTATTAATTTAAAATATTATTGTAAAACAAGATGTTTATACAAGGTACGCTTAAAAACAAATATTAAAATTCAAAAATTTTATAAACTATGAGAGATAATGATTCAATATTATATATTTTTCTTAATTGTGGTGACAAGAACTATCAATTATTAAAAAAATATACAGGTTGTTATAAGAAAACATCAAGTTGGCATTGTAACTTTTTAACGCAACCCTGTATAAAAAAATCAAATACCCTCTGTAGATTCTACGTAAAAAGTTCTACAAAAATTGTCTTTATGGTTTTTTGCTATTTCCTATTAAAGGATATACAGGGTAAAATCAAAAACCACATTTTTTAAAATTTCCCTCGTATCTCTCATGTAAATAATTTTATTAAAAATCTGACTACGCCATTTTTAGTTTCTCCAAAATCGAGCCCATAACACCTACATCGGTTTTTTAATAACTGTAAAAACTGAGATAGCCCATAAAAACGCCCAATTTTGCCCACCACCCTGGACAAACAGTGCGGTTTTAATGGAGTTGGCTTGTAAGTCAGGAACGGCGAGGCCCATTTTCAAAAACAAAGTGGCGTTGAGTGGAGAATCAAAGGCCTTTTAAAACGAGGTGCTACATGACCTCCGTGTCTATTTTGAGAAAAATTGCTAGGCCACTAGGCCACGTGATCGAAATTATTTTCATGCCAAAAGTAGCTTAAGTGACACCATTTTACACAAATTTTACACGATCTTGGCCCATTCAAAAATTAGGGGAAAAGAACTTTGAAACAGCGCACTGTATGTACAAATTGGAGCTAAACTTCAAACGCTTGTAACTCTAGAACGGTTAAGCCGATTTTGAAAAATATAATGGTGTTAAGTAGTGCATCAAAATGCCTTTAAAACGAAGCGCCACATAAAACCTGTTTCCATTTGAACAAAAAAGGTTATTGGTGCCCCCTGGGCGACGGGCCATGTGACCGAAATTATTTTTTATGCCAAAAAGTAATTTAAGACACCCTTTTACCCAAATTCTACCCAATCTCGATATTTTGCCCGAATCAAAAGATAAAGGGTGTACACTTTTAATATAATCACTGTATAAATTAACAGTTACTGTATTTAAACTTGCAATAAAAATCTGGCCGGCTCATACCATATTTAAAATATACCTAATAATAAAAAATCTACGAGATGGGCTGTATTTTCCGAAAATGACAATTTACCTGCTAAAAATACGGTTTTTGAATTTTTTTTATTTGATATAAATATATAATCACTCTTAGCCCCTGCACAAGCTTTGCCAAGAGTTTTTGTGTAAAAACGAGAGATTTCACCCTATACAGGGTCATCCAAAATTAAAAGTCCGCTATTAGTCACCTTGCTAGTAGTCCAAGTACAAAATTAGTAAACTAGTAGTTTAGTGTTAAGGGATGCCGTAGCACGTTAAATGAGCTAAAACGCGATTCCCTGCCGTTTTTAAATATGTATTTGTTTGAGAAAAAGTTGTATATTGAAAAGTTTCTTAAAATGATCCAAAGATTATCGGAAAGTTGGTTATTTTTACGGTTTTGTAATCTTGGGAAATTTAATGTGTTAATTATTACTATTACCAAAAATCAATTAACTTTCCGATAATCTTTGGATCATTTTAAGAAACTTTTCTATGTACAACTTTTTCTCAAAACAAATATTTAAAAAACGGCAGCGAATCGCGTTTTAGCTAATTTAACGTGCTACGGATCTTATATCATACATGTATGGAGTAAGCTGTTGGTTCGGTTTTAAGACCTAAAGATCTTTTATTTATTTTTTTTGCTCTTCAATTTTTGTTACTTACTTCCGTCGTGAATATTAAGGGGTTGATTTGGTTTGAAAACCTAAAGATATGTTTTTTTGCACTAAAAGCCGTTACCTCTCCCCGGGAATATTAACCCCACCCCCAGCAAACAATTTAACTGTTATCAGCAATATAAAGGTATTTTAATGAGCTTCAGGAAAGTACTACATTTAATATGTCTTTATTTTATTACTTTCAAAATATACCCATCCAAATCAAAAACTATGATAAAATTTTCATTATATTTACAGCTCTAAACTTACAGTGCCATAGATAAAAGGCACATTATTATATCTACTATTTTTAAGATTTGAATAGCCATATTTTCAAAACTACAAGAAATAGATATACACTGATGGCCAAAAGTAAATTGATAAATTTAAATTTTATTTTAATATAACAGTTAAAGACTCTAGGAGAAATGTTGTTCTTAGTGGTTCACAGAATTCGCAGTACACATTCCACAAAACTCACTGCTACACATTTTGTTTATTTTCTATCTTTTTTGACTGAATTTTTTCAGTACGTTAGCAAAATCTCAGGCAGTAGTTAACATTTTTAAGTTTTAAATATGCCTAGTGGTATAGTGTTGTCCGTCGATATTAAGTCGCGAATTATTGCTGATTATAAAAAGGTCTTCGTCAAGTCGTAAATACTCGCTTTTGAGGGCAACTGTACACCAAATTATAGAGAAGTTTAATCTAAGAGGTCATGTTATGCCGATAAAAATATCCGGAAGACCGCGAAAAACTACCCCTAGAATAGACAACTTAATTTTAAGAAAAGCAAGGCAAGATCCATTTAGCACATCAAAAGAAATTAAAGAATTTTTAGATGAAGGACGAGAGGCGTCGCCGAGTGCGCGTACTATTAGAAGTAGGCTGCAGGATAGTGAACTAAAGATTTGTCGTCCAGCCAAAAAACCCTTGCTCAGTATAAAAATTGTACGGGCGCGTTTGAAATTCCCCAGGAAATACGGAAGTTGGACTGTCGATCAATGGAAAAACAATATATTCAGCGACGAATCTAAGTTCAACATTATTAATTCTGATAGTAAAAAGTATGTTAGGCGTCCAGTGGGAAAAAGGCTAGATCCGAAGTACACCATAAGTACCGTAAAGCACGGAGGAGGTTCTGTGATGGTATGGGGATGTTTTAGTGGCCACAGAATGGGTCCTCTTCATCAAACTGAAGGTACAATGGATCGTTTTATGTAAAGGGATATCCCGAGAAACATTATGACACCCTATGCAGATAAAGTGATGCCACTCAATCATTATTTCCAGCATGATAATGATCCCAAGCATGCTTCGATGGTTGTTAAGGATTGGCTCAAAGCTAAAAAAATCAATGTGGATCGAGTGGCCATCCCAGTCGCCCGACATGCACCCAATAGAGAACTTATGGGATTATCTGGATAGAAGAATAAGAGACAAAAAGTATAAAAACAAAGCAGATCTTTTAAGGCATTGCAAGATGCTTGGAAATCAATTAACATGTCAATAATTAATAAGTTAATCGAGTCTATGCCCCCCAGATTGTCCGCGCTTGTAAAGAATAGAGGTTATGCTACACAATATTAATTAATTAAGATAAGATATTTTACTTTTGTTGTTATTAGAAGGAAATAAAAATTTTGGTTTGTCAATTTACTGTTGACCACTCTTTAATTTTTTTTTTTATTCTGTCTATCTATACTAACGATTATTTTTCCTCGGTAATTATATGTAATATGTATTACAGTAGTAAAACTGTTTACATAAAAAATAGTACTTGGGTATATGTTTGTTTTGAATAAAAAAACAACAGAATTAAATATTAAAATAAGTTTGTCAATTTACTTTTGGCCACCAGTGTATTTAGGGTGGTATTTTCTTAAAGCTCTTTAAAATACCTTTTTATAACTAGAAAACGTGCATGTCAATTGTTTATGCCAAATTGTAAATAGTGGAAGAGTTCAAAATCTCCACACAAGACTTTCTTTTTCATACATTTTTAAAACTAAAAAAATGCACAGCTCAATCTTTAGTAAATACTTTATACTTACTGTTTTATCCAAACAGATAAAAAATTATCTAGTCTTCACAATACTATAATTTTTATTGTTTTAAAAAACTGGTGATAGAAATAACAGGCAATATTACAAAAATTAATTTAATTGTATTAAAAACAATAATAGTAAAGATTACTAACAGACTGAACCTATTTCTAAGTACTAATAACAAAAGTATCTTATAAATATTAACACAGAAAACAGTAAAAAGCACAGGAACTAGTGTCCGACCAAAATTTTGCTTTTGATTGATTGATTTTGTAAGTTGTCGTGTCCTCGCCTAAGTTCGTTTCTCGCGACAACACTATGTTAATTTAAAAATTCTAAAAATGATTAAAATTGAACGGTTTTTTTCTCTTCAAAATTTTTGGAACCCCCATCAAAAGAAGTACATATGTCCCAAATTTCAGTATTTTATACTTGACCATGTGAGTTTCGGTTTCAGGCAAAACGGAAGCCATAGCCGAAATTTCGGTTTCGGCTGAAAAACCAGTTACGATCGGACTCTAACAGGAACCAGTAATTTGATTGGTTTAAAATTTGATGAATTAAAAGATAATAACTACCCACAATTAATCATGACCCGCCCAATGTGGCAGTTTTGCATGTCCGCCTGTGGCGCTTTAAACCAATTAAATTCCCGGTTCCTGTGCTTTTTACTCTAGTCTTACTAACACTCCAAACGAAAAGTAACATATGTAAGTTGTTTGTCTAAAAATAAATGCAAATTTTTGTGCTCCCTAAAATTTTTTTTTACCATTTACTTAAAATTTTGATTTTTAGAGAAATCTAACTTTTCTTCCAAAGTGAGGAAAAAATGTAAACTAAATTGATTAAAGCTTATTAGTGGTTGAAAAATATGGAACTATAAATAAAAACAGTATTTAAAATACTTTTACAAACACAAAAACTCTTTAGAAATAAACGGTTTAACAAGAAGTTTAAATAAAAAGATATTAGAAGAAATATGCAGACTGCATATTAAACCTATTATTAATTGATTCTAGCTTTTCGTTTTGCTCCATTTGACAAGCTTTTGCCAACACTTGGCATCTAGAGTATTTTTTCCCTCGGAAAGGCAAATTAACCTTGCCAAAACCAACAGACTATGTAGATCATCAGCTGTGACACTGCTATTCTGTCGCATATTAACAAATTCTTGTTGTACTAGATCCTGCACCTGCTCAGAAATTTCATATTGTATTAGTTGTGCTTTGGTCAAATATAGTCTTATTTCTCTCAGTAATTCTGGTTTTAAAAAGTGATTTGCAGCACTTACTATTTCACTGAAGGTATTTAAGCATGCATCATCTGGTATCAATGGAATATAAACATCTGATGGAAGCATGCTCTTGCCTTCAGAAAATGTTAAAAATCGAATATTGCATTCATATTCTATAGGATAGTAATTGAAGTCATAAGTCACCTTTTGGTTTCTTATAGCATTTGCGAGTGATTTAACCCCTTGCACCCCTGCAGCTTCCAGTTTTCCTTCTTGCAATTTGGTTTCATCTAAAACCAACAATGTATTCTGGCTTAGTTGCAAAATACCACTCGTCAAACGATTACACTCGTAATCCTTCTTCGGAGTGAAAGCCAAAGTATTCATATTTTCTAAAGACAAAGGTAGATAATGACTCTTGGTCACAAGTAACTCTAAAAATTTGTACACCTCAGCAACATAGTCTATGTTTTCCAGTTTGGGAACATTGCAGATATTAAGTGAAAACTTTCCCAAAGCCATAAAGTCTCTACGCATGTAAACTTCAGAGATAAGGTGACATATAAAGTATTCTGCAGCCAACGTATCGCCCAAAAGGAGCTGGGTTAGTACAATTAAAAGTTCTTTTTAATAGTATCCAAATGGCTTAAGTTTTCAGTGAAAGCTCTGTCAATTAGGGGATTATTATGCTGCATTGGTTTGAAATGTACCACATGTATCCTTGGCACCAAACTACTGGGTGGGTGATGAGTTTGTAGTTCCATTTGATTCTCCAATTCATCATCATGGAATATACCCTCCATCATGGGATTTACACTTAGGAAACCAACAAATTCACATGTGTCATTTAGCTTTAATTTTTCACCATCTTTATATACCCTTATATGACACACTTTTGACTTATTATCACCCAGGGGTGATTTAAAATGTGCTCTGGGGAAACTGTTGGCGTTTTCTTTGGTTCTACTGTTGATTGGTTCTCAATGGAAACCTTTTTGAAACACTTTCAACTTTTACATTTTCAGAATTGTCTTCTGTATCCATAAGTTCATCATGAGTTCTTTTATTTTGACTGGTGGTTGCTTGAGATTCCTCCACTTGGGTTGATATCCTGTATTTCTCATATTCATACTGCTCAACCCATGCATTAATGCCAGGAACAGACATAGCGACATAACTTTGTCTCTCACTTGGTATATTTGTAGAGCTATAATCCTTTATTTTCTCTTCATTACTGGACAATATGGCATCGCAATATTTACCATTTCTCGTAGTTGTTACATTTGTCACTTCATTTGTAACTTCAAACTTTTCCATGTAATATTCGGGACCATACATATCCTGAATCATGCCCCGAAAACGTACCAAACTTCCATCCTTTAAATTGTGAAGTTCGTTGCTATTTAACAAAGGAATTTTGTCCCATGTTTCTTCGTTTAATAAACATTTTAAATATTCTTCCTCGTTTAAAACCCAATCTTGTGCATTAATATTTAAAATATCCATGATTTTTGTAAAAAAAAACTAAAGTTCTGTCTGTACAGAATAGAGAATTAAGAAAAAGTAGGGTTAATAATTGTGGCGGTAAAATTAAAATGACATGACAGTTTCCGTTCGTTCTCGGTAGTGATTAGACGTTGGAAGGGAGCTCACACCGGGCTCTCACGTGGATTCGTGCATGGAGGATGTAGAAGACGTTCTGGTGCCCCGAGGAAGATAGGAAACTCACTGCTAAATTGAAAAGGCATCTTTTTCTGGAGCTAGGCACTGTGAGTGAAGATTCCTATAACCTGATGTTTTTCGTTTTGGCGTGCTGCACGAGGTATTCTTCAATGGCGGAGAATGGAGGCGGGCGCTGCGAGTGACGTCAGTACTGAAAGAAACCGGTTATGCGCGATACCAGCAGCAGCTCTTGGGAAGATGGCCGCAATTTATGCATTTCATAGCTTTCTTATTGACATGTGCTAGGAACTTCTGGGAGCTACAAAGCTCGACTATCCAGAGGTTCCAACGACAAAGTCCTGGAAAACTTATAAGCGACATCGCTTATATGATCGGAAGGGAGAGAGCTGGCAATTGACTTGCATCAACGCCAAAAACAAAGCAGTATCCAGTAAAATGACATGACAGTTACAACATTGTTGCCAACTTGAGGTACGACTCGTCTATATAAGGCGCGTTTTGTTATTACCTAAGGAGTGCGTTCATAAATAAAATGTAAAGTAATCCTTGTACTCTGTAATGTAATCAAAATGACAATTGAAATGTATTACATTGTAAAAGTAATTTTTAAACGCTAATCAGGAAATGTAACTTGAATTAACGTAAAATATTTAAAGATGTTTATTTATTTATTTATAAACTAATATAAACTACAATTTTAAAATATAAATCAATTTCTAAACAAATCATTTTTTTTTAATTTGATCAAGTTTGTAAGTAGGTATTTTGTGGTTTGGAGAAAAATTAGTACCTAAATATAAAAAGCCTAAAAATAAACAAAGTTGTTCTGGCAACCATAGTAGCATCAGCAAAATATGTTTTGTTTCTTTTTAAAAACTTTTGAATTTAAAAATTGTAAAAATTTTGTTTGTTTTCTATTCTCTTAGGAGACAAATATGAAATGCGCAAAATCGGTAAATTGTTACCGCGCTTGTGAGCACGGTAAAGAATGTAATACAGTTACATTACCAGACTATTTTTGAACGCTGTAAGACAGAAAGCAGTGTAATAAATAATACATTTAGGAACGACGTCTGTAACAGAAATGTGTACTTTGTAATGATTTATGAACGTAGCCCACTGATCTGAAAAATAACAGATCATTGACGTAGCCCAGAGTGGCTTTCCAGTGACGCAAATAGAGCGCTCCCGAGTAGCTCAGGAGCATTTCGTTCTACTTTATGGCGTTCCAGTGACGGAAAGTGTTATGCACCTGAGCTACTCCGTTTTTCTTTCCCCTTGCCCCTCATGCACCAATCCCTCTTTTGGTTTTTGTGCTTCAAACGTGTTTTTTATGGTTAAGGATGGATTTTTAAAATTATCTATTTAAAATGGAATTAGATATTAAAAGAGATTATTATTATAAAGCCAATAAAGGTTAAAAACAACGAAATTTTAAAATTTCTTAAAGTATCTCTCTTTCCTTGTCTAAGGATGCGTTCCAGTGACTAACTTTTAGAGCAGTCCAAGAGCTTCAAGCCCTGGAGCGTGACGCACAAAAATTTTCGTCACTGGAAAGCAACCCAGATTGATCTGACCGCTACGAAACCGTTTTTTATTTAAATCCGGAGGAGAGCGAAGAAATTTTTATCGTTCGTGAACTGCCGATCGCTCAGTCTCATCTGAAATGACGTCAACAAAATCTCCTCGCATCTGAGAGGCCATTGCAGAACGCGCCTATAGGCAATTTTTACCCAGAGAGTGTTGAAATTGACGTAAATCACACCGTCTGTCATCCCTTTAATACAAGGTGGTTAAAGGGTAAAGTAACCAGAATTCACCCTTTCTATTTTTTTTTGGGGGTAAAAAAACAATGAAAAAACCACCGTGTCTTACAAATGCAGTAATTAATTTACGATTGGCAATACTGTATAAATATTTATTGCTCGATTTATTGTTACCAACTGTCACAACCAAAATTTTAAAAAATACAATATTGTCAGATTGAAGTAACTAAATTTCTTTTTATTTACAAAATCAAAATAATTAAAATTAATTTAAGATAACTTTGAAAATAAATAAATATCTCTTCTTTATGTGCAGTTTGTGGTGTTCTCCTGATAAAAAAAAACAATATCTATTTATACTAAAAACGGTAATTTTCTAGAAACCTGCGGCAACTCCGATTTTAACAAATTTTCGTACCTATGTATCTATATGATGGAGGTTTTTTGGGGCGTTGACACGAACTTAACAAAATAACGTTGATCACGAATCTGAATTCTTTGGCCAGTACGTTTCGTTTTTGAGATATCCATCATCAAAAATGAAACTTAAACAAATCCTATTTTCACTATATTCCCCTCCCCTTCTTTTTGGAGATTTAAAGCGAAAGTTATATACAAGATTTTATATTCACCTTTTAAAACCCCGTTTTTCTACGTATTTTACATTATTTTTGCATTAAATTGCATAGCTTTATTTTGAATCATTTCAAACCCAGTGTGCCATGAAGCCTTCTATGTGTATGTATGATTGCGGCATTATCAAAGTAAAGCTATGGCATTGAATGCAAAAATAATGTAAAACACGTAGAATCACGGGGTTTTAAAAGGTAAAAATCAAATATTGTGTGACACTTTAGCTTTAAATCAAGAATCATGTGCAAAAAGGAGGAATATAGTAAAAATAGGAATAGTTTAAATTTCAAGTCTGATGATGAATATCTCGAGAACAAAACTTTTTCACCAAATTTTTTTTTTTAGATTCGTGATCAGCGTCCCAAAAAACACCGTATACCAAATTTCATTAAAATCGGAGTTGCCGCAAGTTTCGAGAAAATTACCCCAAAAACGAATTTAGTTGCATTGGGTTTTTAAACACATTCATCCTAATATATTTTACTTAATTTAAATGCTATACATACAGTTTATTTTTAAATATATCAAAAAATCAAACAATAGTGTGTGCAATCTCACAGAAGTATCCTAAGGACAGGAAAATATATAAAAATGTATATTTCTACAATAAATTATATTATACATATCACTTTTTATTTTTATGACAAGCTTAAAGTTCCTACATCTCAAAGCTAGACAAATTAAAATTTAAAAGTTCATTCCTAGCCTGAAAATAGGCCGTATCTGTCAAATCACATGGATCAGGCACAAAAGGTGGTGTCACACTGAGCAGATTTGACCAGTCAATATGTTTAAAGGCACTCATTTTCATAAGTTCAGTAGCTTCGGGTCTTTGGTCAGGGTCATGTGTTAATAGGGCTTCGATTGCTTCAACAACCCCACTGGAAAGGGCCTCATCGTCAGTGGGCCACTCTATATTACGCTCTAAGATGTTTTTAAATACTTGTTGAGGAGTCTCATCATTAAAAGGTGGTATTCCAGTCACAAACTCGTATAAGCATACTCCTAATGCCCACCAGTCAACAGCATGATTGTGCCCTCTCCGAAGAAGTAATTCGGGAGCCAAATAATCTGGTGTACCCAAGATTCTTTGATCCGAGCTCCACTGACCTCTTTTAACTGATTTTGGGGTCCTGTAGGGTGTCCTAGGAGACTTGGGAGTTGCATGTTCACTAGGAATGGGACTTACTTGGTTTGTCTGGTCAATAGGCTTTTTGATTGGTCAGGAGTCAACTTTGGAATTTCAAAGCGAGTGGTTTTCAACTTTACATTCTTTTGAGTTGATACTGGGGTAGAAAAAGTTACTCCTAAAAGAAAAATATTTATATTTACTTCACCTATTGATCCTAATTTAATTAGAAATACTGTATTATTAGATTGGTTTTTTTTTAAATAAATAAAATAATTTATAACAGGTTACCAATTATACTGATTAAAAATATTATACCGAAACTTACCTTTAGGAGGACTTTGGGAGTCAAGTCTCAATATTTCTATCTCTCCAGTTAATCCAGTCTTAACATAACGTTTTCGAGAATTGTTTGGACTAGGACTTCTATATTTTCTTTTCCTCTCAGTCTCCCTTTCTTTATAATATAGCCCTATACGACTTGGCATCTTTCGACTAATAGGAGATGATGCACTAGTGTTTATGTGCTCACTATTTTGGTTTTGATAGCTACTACTATTGTCTTCTGTTTGAATGCTAGATGCACATGTATGATAAGACGAATTTTCGGTATTGTCCTTGGATGGTAATGGTGTATAATTTTCTGCAGACAAAAAGTTGATTCCCGAAAACCCTGTGTGGCTTTTTACTTTTTATCAACTAATTTACTGGAGTCGCTTCCTTGTGTGTCTTTTCCAAGGGTAGAAGTATTACTTTCCTTTAATACTGATAGTTCTTCGGAATGATTAAAAAAGAACTATTATTAGCATTATTTGAAATAAATTTTGAGTTTCCTGATCCAAAACTAAGGTGAGAAGTTAAACTAAGCAATTGTCCAGGTGTTCGAGTACACAAATTGGGCGTGCAATTTTCAAAATCTGTGATTTCAAGATCTCGATGAATATGAACTTTGGAAAGTCCAAAATCTGTAAGCTTAACATGCCCTTCTTTTGACAATAGCATATTGTCAGGCTTAATATCTCTGTGAATAATGCTGTGCTTATGCAAATATTGTAATGCTAAACATACTTCTGCTATGTAAAATGTGGCCATGGGTTCATCAAAAATCCATATACACTAAGAAGTGATTTTAAGTCACCACCAACCATATACTCCATGACAAGGTAAATTGAGGAAACAGTTTGAAGAGAGTAATATAACTGTACACAAAAAGGACTTTTTGTAAGCGCCAAGGCATTTCTTTCATTGACAACTTGAGTTACCATGTTTTTGTTAATCATTTCAGTTTTCTTCATGACTTTAATAGCATACATAACTTCCATGTTGTTTTTCTTCGCCCCTAGGAACACTTTACCGAAGGCACCACGACTAATTGGTTTTATAATGCAGAAATCGTGAATATCTGGCAGTTTGCATGAACTATTTACAGAAATTTCTGCATTTTTAGGATCTTCATGTTGATGATCCATTTTTTCTTTAAAACCAACAACGAGACAGCTACGTTGACACCTCACGCATTTCTTATTAAAAACCGACGGTTTTATTGATAAGAAATTAATAAACTTTTAAGCAAAAACCGTTTTAAAACAATATTTAATTCAAATTAATATGTAAGGTTAAGCTTAAATTGACATCTGTCATCCTAAACATTTTTAACCTTTGTTAAAAAAAAACATTTGTATCTAGACTGTGAATAAATCCAAAAGAAAAAAACATGCTTTAAACCATTCTAATTATAACTACTTGGGTGTAAGAATAATCTCCATAGAGGAACCTTACCTTGCGAAGGCTCTAGTAAAGATACAAACAGTTTCTTCACTATCTTCTTGTTTCCTTAACTTAATTACTGCCAAAACATCCCGCTGGACATCAAACATTATCACAAAGCCTTAAGGTTTATTAAATTTTCGGGGTGGAAAATCGAAAACATCCCGTCAAAACAATCATTGAATTGAGCGTGTTTTTATTCTTTTTAAGTTGGTAGCAGTGTTGCCAACCGCAAAATGCTAACATATTAATTTTTAAGCATACAAATTAAGATATGTTAATTACAATATATATTTTTGTAAATTTTGAATAAAAGATTTCAGAGGTACTTCCGTTTAGCTCAACTAAGGAAAGTTGCTGAAGGCACAAATCCATAAAGTGTGGTAAGATAAAAAAATCTAGTGTAAATAAAGACAAAAAAGTAATTTCTTATTGGCTAACTCTCTGTTTTGTGTTGGCAATTTAAATGGAACAGTACAATTTACAGCCCAGTACTTTAAAGCTGCTAGCATATATTTAATTCTTATAAAAATATGTAGTATTAATTGAAACAAAAGATACTATAAAAACATTTTTGTTTTTTATTTTTAACAATATATACAGCAACAGAAAACACAATAAATTAAGCTCACTTCATTTTCTTTAATTTTACTAGATGATTTCTCAGTGCTATCTGCTTATCTTTAAAACTTCTTTTAATTTTTCTATTCACCTTATGTTTAATCATCTGGAAATTCTTTTTCTTCCCTTTTTCCCTATTTGTTTTTGAGCAGTGAATATTCATTCTATTATCTTTCCACCCAAACTTCTCTCTTCCTTCTTGACCTTTTCTAACACTTTCCATTCTTGTCTGTTTATCGTGTTTTCTTTTCTTGTAAATATTTTCAATGTCACCCAATTTTACTAAGTCATCTTTGTTTTTAAGTAAAGTGTCTGAGTCTGCAAGTCTGCGTTTTTGACCTTTGCTGGTGCTTTGCAGTTGCTTTTGGACATTGGCCATATCAATTCTTTTAAAATCTTCATCTGTAAGAATTTTTTCTAATGTTACTTTTGGGCCAAGCTCTTTTTCTCTTCCAATATTTCTTTTTAGTTCTCTTTGCCTTTAAAATTTTTCTTTCTGGGTTTCTTTTATCACTACTTTTATCTTTATCTGCACTTTCATTCATTTCTGTTTCTTCTTCTTCATCTTCTTCCTCTTCAACATCTGATAATTCATCATCTTCTTCTTCTGTACCACTTTCCAAGGCTTCATCACCAGAATGTTGCACATCAACCCACTGATCGTCATCTGATCCAGAATCACTATTGATTTCTATCTCTTTGGTTAAATTATCCCCAGTTAAAAGTACCTCAGCACCAGGTACATAATCTTTAGGATTTGCTTTACCATAATCTATACTTTCTATTTCATCTGTTGCTTCATTAGGTCTTCCTCTGTCTTTTTGTGCAACAATTCTGGTCTTACATTCCTAAATAGCTGAATCAAACTTCTTGCAGCCATCATTACTGATCGGTCTCTATAAGTTCTGTACTGTGCAAGATCTCTTAGCAAATCCTCTGTTATACTTAAAGGGCATCTAGCACAAATCTCTCTTACTGCATTAAGACCTATAGCCATTACATCTGAGGAGTTCCTTTCAGTAATAAAGTTGTTTGCAAGAGTTTTTAACACTGGCTCTATAACATCAGGAGGTACTAATTCATGACTAGCTTGAGCAGCAAACTGAAGAATTCTAGTGACTTCTCGTTGGTGGGGTTGCATAAATCTTTGAATATAGGAGTAGTAATTAAATAGAAATAAATTGTGCAATCCTATAAGCCTAGAAATCACATCTAGAGTCATTAGTTTGACTTCAAATCGCTGATTTGTGGATTCTATTTGTTTGAATAACTTTTCTGCCATACCTAAAACACCAAAAATTGTATTATAATTACAAAGAACTAAATCTAATGCTAATAAATAAAACCATAAACTAAAATATCAACTCATTAAGTCTTACCCTGTGGGTCATGCAGCAAATGTATAGCACTAAAATTAAAGACAACAGCTTGACTTTTTCTTTTTATAAGCTTTAGCAGCTAGTTTCTTCACTTTTGTTAATTCTTTAGCCCTTTTTCTAGTCTTTTTATTTACTTTATTCGCCATTCCAACTTCTTTGACATCAATTTCATCATCAGAATCAGAATTGTCAGAGTCTTTTTCTTCAGGATCTTTTCCCAGAAAGAACTTTAAAGAAGCAACCATAACCTAAAAAGTAAATTAATTAAATTGTGAAAGTTTCTATCAATACTAATAATTTAAAATATTTTATACGTAACAATGTTGGCTAATACATAAATATGATTTCCTTTACCTTACCTTGGCAAATTTTGAAAAACATCCTGTTGCAATAACATTTACTGTTTTAGTATCATTCCAAATATTTTTCTTGTACAACTCTATCATTATATCAACTGACATTTTAGCTGCTCTCGCATTTGTATCTTTTAACATGGTAAACATAAAGTTTTGTAATGTAGTGTTCAGTTTTGCATTTTTGTGCTTTAAATTTAAGTTTTTATGTCTGTTATGATGTGATTCTCTAAAAACTGTCTTAAAGATTTGTCTTGGCATCTTAATAATTGGAAGAACAGCTCTAATAGGTCAGTAGGAGCAAGTAAATTTTTGTTTCGTAATAATATAAGAGCCTTACACAAATTCATTCTAATTGAGTTGTCTAGCACTGTGTTGTGCTTCTGCATTAAATCTATAAGTTGTTGTGGAAATTTCTCGAGTTCTTTGGGATAACACTGAGCTACTTGAGCCATAAACATTACTAGTTCATCTAGAGTCTTGTTGGGTTGATCGGGAGCGAGTTGAAAAACCTCAATTGTATTCTGAAAATGCTGATATTGTTGCATAAATTCTTCATGATAGGAGGCCGGATCCCGTTTAATTAAATTTTGAAGCTGCGGTAGATTTTCGGGCAGCTGGTTATTGTGTTTCCTCACCATTTTAAATTTATTTATGTATACAATGCATTACAATGGCAAAATATACCTAAAAAGGAGGACCCACGTGGATTGAGGTTAGAAAGCTGTCAAAGTCACTTCTTTTTGGTAATGGGGCACTCATTCGATTAGCAACAATTCTTATCCCCATTGAGCATACACCTACTTGAGGTAGTCTTGTCGTGCAAACAGCGTGTGTAAAAATGAAAGGTACTAGAAGTATTTTTCATCCGTTTGTTTGCACTAAACAGGTGTTACAGCCCAGAGGAAACAAAAAATACTGCTGGTACTACTTCCTCTCTTACGTAGGTTCTTTCCACAGCAAAGCAACCTCTAGTAGGTGCATTAGTCTACACAGTTTGCTATGCTCCATCATGCTTTCGTAAAAATAAAGTAGAATGTAGAATGGCTTCCCATTTGACAAATCAAGACAAATGCTTATTTACTTTTGTGACGTTTGTTTTTATGTCCTAAAAACATTTTAATTTTTTGACTTTATTTCTGGAGAAAATTACTTTTTTAAATTGGTTTTACAATATTTTGGACCAGCAAAATGAGGTATGAAATAATTAGCTTATTTCATGTTACTAAAACGTGGTAATTTAGTTAGGTTGTTAAACTTTCTAATAAAGGGATAATGTGCATAAACTTTCATTTTAAAAATCAGCCCTTTCACTTTTGAATTTGATAACATTAAAGCAAGATTTTCTGGTTTTAAACCTTAGTTTAATATAAAGTGTAGTTAGATTTTTCCAGTCGATTTTATATCACAGTAATTACATTGTTAGTAAATTGTTATTTTGAACCATCTTATTAAATACAGTGGTCCCCGAATGGGTAATATGGGTCAAATGAATGGAAACAGGAGGCCTAATATATCCCGGAACAATTACCATGATAGCAGGCAATCATCCTCATACCAAGATCACAGACAGTCATCTTTGCATGAGATTAATAGGCATCATGAAAATAGACCACATGAGTCTAGGCAACATGAAAATAGACAACCATCTCTACCAATGTCTCAACCTCAGCCACCGTTACCACCACAGCCACACCCCATGGTCAACATTCAACATGATGAATTGATAAAGTATATTTATGATTCATGGTCAAAAGTGGAAATGGACAAAGCATCAAACAATGTTATGTATTATCAGGAGCATGAAAATCATTATTTAAAGGTACTAAGGCATGTTGATTTAAAAAAAAAATAAATTTTGGTTTATTTTTAATATCTACAACCTAGAGGAAAGTGACCAAATATGAAATAGTATTCCTAATATGGAATACAGGCATTTCTCTTATACGGAGACTTACACACGCAATTAGAGGGTTTTGTTTCTTTTTTTTATGCCCATTTGCGAGTAGAAGTGGTAACATGCCAGTAGGGAAAGCCTTTTTGTCACTGTAGCAACATTTTGTTTAATCGCTTTCTCATAACTTTTTAAAGTTTTAAAAAATACTATTAAACTAAATTGAAGAAAAAGGACCTCCAAATATTAATATTAAGGGCTCAAATCTTCACAATATTTTCTTTTTGTCACCCTAAACAATATTTTTGATATATTTTTCAAAAGAAAAAAAAATAAAAGTGCTTTTCTGTGGCCCAGTCTAGTTAATACCTACTTAGTATTTCATATTTTGGGTACCTATTCCATATTTAGCTACCCTCATCATTTTTTAGTTTTTTTTAAATTTTAATTAAAATTAATCAATGTAACTAAAAATTTTTACATAATAAAGGACAAATGTACGATTGGTAATATTTACTACAAAAAGTTTATTTTTAATTTTTATTTAAATTATGTGAAAAAAACAAAATGGTATTCCATATTGGGTCACTTTCCTCTACTTATTTTTACCAAATACAAAATACTTTTATTCATCACTCAAAGGTTACACAATTGGTATAAACTTATCAGACTAGTCACTTATTAAAAATAAAAATAAAAAATATAAAATATATATATATATATATATCAAATTTAAAGAGTAACAAAATAAACCTAATAAATATGGGACTATTCACCAGACAAAAGTAATGTATATCAGTCGCACCTTAATATTTTTTTATTCAAATCAATACTTACAGAGTAAAACTCCAAATAGTACAACAAAAAAAAAACATAAAACTAGTTACAGTTCTTTTGTGACTATACTAATTATCATTAATTATAACTAACTGTAATTTCTATTTCTAACTATGGTTTTAAAACTCTCAAAACTATGCCTAAAAATATCTACAGATTCAAAATGCTCGTTGTAATTTTTTATAAGTCGGTGTGAAAATCTTTGAAATCCATAATTTGTTCGATTAAATACATTGGGAAATAGCTGTCTGGATCTTGTTTGTCTTTGGGGTATACGAAAAGGTATCAAAGATAATAACTTATCACAGTCAATCTGACCATTAACCAACTTAAACAAGAACAGTGCCAGTGCATTTTTCCTACGATGTTCAAGGCTTTCCACACCTGCTAACTGTATACGTGTCAAATATGGTAAATCCCTATATGGAAATCGTAGCTTAAATAATAAAAATTTTGCAAATTTATTTTGTACTCGCTCTAAACGTTGCACATGACAGTTATAAACTGGACACCATATAATACTATTATATTCTAAGACACTACGAACAAGACTATTATATAATGACTTAATTGCTTTAATATCACAGATGTTTGAACAGGTACGGCGTAGAAAACCTAACATTCTTGTTGCTTTTAAAACTGTGGCATCTATATGTTTATTAAAAGACAAATCGCTACTAAAAATTACTCCCAGATCATTAAAACTAGTTACAGTATCCAATGCAACACCATCAATCGAATATTGATATATTAGAGGACTCTTACATTTATAAAAACGCATCACTTTACATTTAGTCACATTTAGTTCTAAACAATTCAAAGCACACCAATCGACTAGATTTTTTAAGTCCTTTTGAATATTCAAACAGTCCTCTATGGAATTTACAGAATAAAATAATTTGAGGTCGTCGGCGTATAATAAGCATTCACATTTTTTAAAAACCGATGTAACACTATTAATAAAAATAAGGAACAAAACGGGACCCAAGTGAGAGCCCTGGGGCACTCCAGAAGTAACATTTATTTCTCGCGACACTACACTATCAATTTTCACACATTGCTTGCGACCGGTGAGATACGATTCAATCCATCTAATATATGGTCCTGTTATTCCTAGTGATGAGAGCTTCTGAATAAGTAATGTATGAGACACTCTATCGAAAGCCTTTGCAAGGTCCGTGTAAATAACATCAACCTGTGACCCATTCTGCACCCTATTCACCACATAATCCTGGAATATTCCAAGATTAGCTCGCAGTTGACCGATGCCAGAAGAATCCATGCTGAGACGGCGATATATGATGTTTAACACTTTCGAAAAGTTCATCCGTTATGAATGACTCAAACACCTTTGACATAATCGGAAGTAAAGAGATACCACGATAATTTTTACATCTTTTCTTGATCCCGTTTTAAAAATGGGAACAAGCCAAGAATGCTTCCACAAAGTTGGAAAGTGACCCTGATCAAAGGATAATTGGTATATCTTGCTTAACGGATTCGACAAGGAATCACAACAACCTCGAAGGAACAGCGGAGGTATTCCATCTGATCCAGTACTCTTGTTCTTTGCCAGGTTCTTTAGTTTTTGAAGAACTTTTGCCTCAGTAAATCTATGATTAGACAGTGAGCAACATTCAGATTCGGACACTGCGGTTCCTTGCTGATTTGAATAATCTCTATAGCAACTCTCAAATATCTAAAATTCTAAAAATTCTTCGACAGAGTAAAACGCGTGCACTATTAAAAATTTCTTAATTTTATTAATAAAACCTCTCTCATTTAAGGTTATATCGACTAGCGTACTAATTTTGTTATAACACTTAATACCCATGTATACCGGAGAAGCTTGTGAAACGCTTAATCGAGAAAATGGCTGATGTATCTGTAAAGAACTGCGAGTATCATAACAGTGAATATCACTATTACGGGTAAATTGATTTTTATTCTTTCTAATGTGTGTAATCAGCAGAAAAATGTACAAGCATGGAAGTGTTAGAAATTGGTACTTTATAAATAATGGCTTGCACGATGAGCGTGGATGTGCGTTGTCTATACACCTGATTATGCATTTCTGGGTTCTGAAAACTTTAATCATATGGGCGGAAGAGCCCCAGAACAATAGGCCGTATTGAAGATGGGATTGCACGCAGCCAAAATACAACAATCTTAGCACGCCAGTCGACACAGTTTTCCTTAAGTTCCTTATAACATAACACACACTACTAATCTTATTACATAAAGAGAGACAATGAGATTCCCATGTTAGCTTTCCATCTACATTCAGGCCCAAAAGCCTAAAAGAGTTTGTGCTCTGTACTGATTTACCATCAACCCTTATGAGTAAATCATATTCCTGAGTAACGTTTTTTGGCATGAACTGCATAAAAAATGTTTTGTTAGGGTTTAAAATAAGACCGTTGTGGATACAATAATTTTGAAACTCGGTAGATGCCAAATTAGATTTATGAGCAAGAAGGGCCGGGTCTTTATGTTTTACCAGCATATTTGTATCATCAGCATAGAGCACAGTTAGATCGGGTGCACCACAGTATTCTTGAATATCGTTAACAAATATAATGAAGAACAACGGGCCTAATATGGAACCCTGTGGTACCCCCAAACCATTCTCCCTTGTGTCAGACCTAACACCACCGATCACAACACTCTGTCGACGTTGTTCCAAGTATGATTTAGCCCATGCATATGGTGCTCCACGAACTCCAATAGCATATAGTTTAGACAGGAGTAACTTATGATCGATCGTGTCGAAGGCTCGACTGAGGTCATAGAACAGGCCAATGATATGCTCTTTATCATTCAGTGCTTTATAAATACACTCTAACCAGTCAAAGATTGCCGAGGTTGTCGATTTGTTTTTCCAATAAGCGTTCTGGTTTTCAAGCAATATGTTAAAAGTAGACATAAATTTAGTTAGTCTGATTGAATATGCTAACTCAAAAGCCTTGGCAATTTGATTCTGAATACATATTAATCTGTGGTTAACCACGCTAAATCTTGAACCCTTGCCCTTAAAAATTGGGACACACTTGGATTCCTTTAATGGCTCTGGAAATACGCCCTCAATAAATGACAAATTTATTAAGTAGGACAACGGTTCGGCGATGTACTGACCAACATTTCTCAGGACTCTTCCGTCAATACCGTCTATACCAGAAGATTGTTTACGCGTAGTCTTTTGTAATATTTGTTGCAATTCGAGAGAGTCGGTTGGAAAAAGAAAAAATGTAGCATTTAGATTTTTGAAAGTGGTTTTATGAGGTAAAGGTTTTGGAGAATGCCTTGACAGATCTATAAAAAAGTTATTTATCACATTACACATTTCGCGAAGGTCAGTTACTGTTCTCCCGTTACTATCCACAATATGTGAAAGAGAGTTAGATTTCTTACTTACTTTTTGTTCATTCAAGATTTTCCAGCTCTCCCTTATAATATTTGAAGCGCTAGTCAGCCTGTCGTCGTTTAACCTCTTTTTATGATTTTTCACTGTCTTTCTATACAATTCTAAAATTCCCTATATCTTGCAATGATGAAAGCAAAAACAAATGACCATTTCTGTGTGATATTGGCAATTCAAATTAAGAGATATGATGTTTCAATACAGTCAGCTGATAAAAATGGGTATATAGATTAACCATGGCAAAAAATATTTATATTTACAGAAATTATCTGATTTTTGGTCTGTGTTTCAGGTAGAAGCAAGCACTTTTGAAAACAGTCATTAAATTTTGGAAAATTTTAAGGCATCTAAAACCTAAATTAAACAAAGAGTAGTTACCAGTTAGCATTTCATGTAATTTTATATAAAGCCACAAAACTTAAGTTCTTGCATATTAACACTTAAACTACAGACACAACAAACCCGATTTTGCATGTTTTGCTTCATTGCAGAATTTTTCAAGGAATCTATGATGACAACCACCAAAACACTTAGCACAAATTGTAGACTAAGACTTTTTGTATTTTTTATTGCATTTATTCAATTAACCATCAAAAATATTTAAAAATGTATTAACTGCAAAGCAAAACTTGACCATGAAATGTCATTTTCCACTAAGTATGATAGTTCAAAATTATTTCGATGAGGGCACTAACAATGTTGTCAAATCACAGTAACCATAGTTAAAAGTGCAATTAACCAATGGAGAAACTTTCTGAATTTGTTTTTGTTTATGTCAGTCTTAACTTAAATGAATGAATACACTTCCCACAAAAATTATCGCATATGCTTGATTTTTTCCATAAGCTTTAACATGGAATTTCTTTAATTTAAATTATCATATCTCTTTTAGTAATTAAAGACTTTGGGGCAAAAACCGGACAAGTCCCGATTTAAAAACTGTTGGGAATTCAAACAAAACTATATAGGTAGCATATGAAGTATAATTATTATAAATATTTTTGTTTTCTTGCATTTACAGTCCTTATAGATTATTATTATTAGCGTCTTTCTAAAAAACAAAGAGAAGGAAATTTTTAAAAAATTTGTTTGAGTTTTGCCAGAAATGAGCCACACAAAGTTAAAACAATGCATTTTTATTAAAATGAAATACATATTTAAATGGTTATCAAAATAAAAAAGAGTCTTAGTCATAGGTGGCTTTTGAATTTCACATATTTTTAAGAATTAAGTATCTTCGTCTAAGCCGCGCTTGTGGTGCTCCGGTGGGGTCGGCCTCGTCAATCACCGAAGTTAAGCCATACCTTGGATGGGTGACTGGCTGTCCACGGGTTTTGGGCAGCGGCACGCGGTATTCTGCTCGGGGGTTTACGAACGGACCGGGTGTGTGAATGGGAAGGAGTAGGGGTCAAGGTATAATAGGCCTTAAGGTTGCAGTTCACCACCTAGGAGGTGGAATAATTAAAGGATCACGATTTTGATTTTAAATGATCATAATGTTTAACAAAAAGTTTAAAAACAATTTTTATGCGTTTTTATTGATAAAATGGTTAAAATATAGGGGGCAAAAATAACTAAAAAAAAAAAAAAATAAATAAATCAAAAAAGAAAGTTTTTTGAAATATTTCGTTTTTTTTTTAAATATAAAGGCTCCAAAAATTTTTTGTTTTTTAATTTTTGATTTTTTGGAATGTTTTTCATATGCTTCTATCAATAAAAATGCATAAAAACTTTAAAACTTTTGTTTATTGGGTTAAACATTATGATCATTTTAAATCAAAATCGTGATCCTTTAATTCTTTTTCAAAAATTCGATCGAATGAAACAAAAAAACGACTTGATGGATTGAATCGAAACTTTGTGGAGTTTTTGTAGGCATAGGTATTGAACTGTAAAACGCACACCTAACATTACTGGTTTTCTCGATATTTTTATTTAGCGCCTGATTATACCAAAAGCCACAAAAAGCCAATTTTTTATTGATTTTTAAAATTAACGTAACAAATAAAAAAACATTTTTTTTCAAAGACTTTAGCCGATTATTGTAGAGTATTTATTTAAGATTTTAATAACCACAAATAACAATGGTTAAGCCAGAGTTATAGCTTCACCTTTCTTTAATATTTTCTTTTTTAATTATCTTCATAACTTAATTATTGCCATTTAAATTAAAGCATTTTTGAATTGAAGCTCATGGAAAAAATCAAGTATATTATGCAAGAATTTTTGTGGGAAGTGGTATAAATAAAAATAGTTTTTACTTACTGGGTTAGCCGTTTAATGAATAAAATGGTATTCCATTTTTGGTCACTGTCCTCTACCCAAAAAGAAAAAAACATAAAATTTTAAAAGACCCTGCCAGTGAAAGCCAATAATCTGATCTAGCACTGAGATATGATTGCCACTGCGATTCGCCGTTATTTAAGATGCTTTCAAATAATTTCTTCCCTTGCCGCATTTTTTAGATTTTTTACAAATATGTACACAAAAATTTTCTTATTTTATATTTTATTGTACTATTGAGTTTAATAAATTAACTTTAACTGTGTCGTCAAAAAATTCCTAAAAAAGTACCTTGTGGAGCACCTATGCTTTCCTATATACGGTCCAACTGGACAGGCCTCGAATTTCTTACTTTGTTCGCTCTTTTATTCCTAGAAATTATAAAATGTGGAACCTGCTGCCAGCGAACGTCTTTCGTTCAACTCCAAATCTTTAAGTTTTTAACTTACTTGCTTAAAAGTTAGCATTAGACTTTGCTGTAAGCTTTCTGAATTTCAAGTTATAATACACTTTTTTAGGACTTTCGCCCATTTGATCTAGAAGCATATTGGGGTCGCAGAATGCATCAAAATCACCATCAGCAACATCATTCATAGCAACTTTTCTGGTAAACTAAGGGTGTACACCACATCAAAGGTTTAAATATTTTTTTATCATGACACAGTGCTTCGTTTGGCATTTCAGTTGGTAATCAGTGTTTTTATACACGTGTATAATATACAATTTTATTTGCATATTCATTGCACTATAGTCTGTAGAAAAATATTTAAATGCGTTTGTTTGGTAAATTCTAGAGGATTATTTTTCCAATTATTATGTGTTATGGTATAATTTTGAGTGTCATTTTATTTTTTTATTTTTTTGGTACAAAAGTGGTCTTTGGAAAATATGTCATTTCATATTAAGTCAACCAATGGTTTGCCAGGTACCATCCCCGATTTTCATGATTTTTGACACGTGTATTATACCCATACAACAGATTAAAAATCCAAAATTTTATTTTTGCTAACCAGTCGTTTTTTATTATTGATTTTCAAAAATCGAAAAATATGCCAATTTTGCATGTACACAGACATAGAAAAACCAAAATATCTCGAGAACTACTTGTCATATATAAATGAGTGATGGCTCATGTTAAAGGTATTGAAAAGGCTTTTTTATGATGTGCCACATGACCTACCTTCTAGAAGAAACATTAGAAAAATTTAATAAAAATTTTTTTGAATTTTTCAAAAACACCATTTTTTTTAAAAATATATATTTTTGTCTACATTCTGGTAATATATTCACCAAATTTTAAGATGGACAAATGATGAGTTCAATGTTAAAAAAATATTAACAGTATCATTACACATAGATATACAGGGTAATTTTTAAGTTGGTATTTTCCTCTTAACACAGTATAGAATGCAAGAAAATAAGAACATTATTTAAATAAAATTATGTTCGAACATGCTTCGTTTCCAAGATACAGGGTGTTAACATTTTAAGAAAAAATGCCTTTTTATCATAACGTTTCTACCACTCCAGGTATGTCTACAAAATTTGGTACACATCTTTTAACCATTACGTTACATTTTTTGATATAAAAGTTTTAAAAAAATTACCATTGGCGTTCGAACAAGATTTGTATTGAATTTTTTTCAAGAAAAAATAGTATGCCACCGCTTTTTCTTCGAATCAATATTATTTTTAGAATAATCATTTACTTTGGAGTTAATTTGGTCTCTTGATATTTTTACGTACGACGAACGGTTTTCCTTTAAAAAAATAAAAGCAATTTTAATGCATGGCGAAATCGCTAAAATCTGTTATGGTGCTTTGTATGAAAAATTCGTTTTTGACTTTTTATTAAAAATTAAAACTACTGATTATTTTTTTTTATTAGCTTAAATTGTAGTAATGTAAATTTTTGACCTTTTTAATATAAATTGGACAAAAACGAATTTTACATACAAAAGACCATATCAGATTTTAGCTATTTTGCCATGCATTAAAATGGATTTTATTTTTTTACACGAAAACCGTTCGTCGTACGAAAAAATATCAACCAACGACCAAATTAACTCTAAAGTAGATGGTTATTCTAAAAATAATATTGATTTGAAAAAAGCGGTGGCGTACTATATTTTTCTTGAAAACAAATTTAATACAAATCTTGTTCGAACGTCACTGGTTTTTTTTTAAACTTTTACATTAAAAAATGTAACGTAATGGTTAAAAGATGTGTACCAAATTTTGTAGACATACCTGAGTGGTAGGAAACTTAAGATAAAAAAGTCTTTTTTTCTTAAAATTTTAACACCCTGTATCTTGGAAACGTAGCATTTTTGACCATAAGTTTATTTGAAAAAAGTTCTTATTTTCTTGCATTTTATACTGTGATAAGAAAAATACCAACTTAAAAATTACCCCTGTATATCTATGTGTAATGACACTTAATATATATATTTTTTTACATTGAACCCATCATTACTCCATCTCAAAATTTGGTGAATATATTACCAAAATGTAGACAAAAAAATATATTGTTTTTTGAAAAAATAAAAAAATGGTGTTTTTGAAAAATTTCCAAAAACAATTTTTTGAAATTTTTTCTAATTTTTCTTCTAGAAGGTAGTCATGTGGCACATCATATAAAAGGCCTTTCCAATACCTTTACAATGAGCCATCACTTATTTATATATGACGCGCAGTTCTCCAGATATTTTGGTTTTTCGATGTCTGTGTACACTCAAAATTGGCAAATTTTTCAATTTTTAAAATTAAATAATAAAAAAAAAACAACTGATCAGAAAAATTTTAAATTTTGGATTTTTGACCTCTTTTGTGGGTAGAATAAGTGTACCAAAAATTATTTAAATCGGAGAACATAAAAACCAAAGTTATTTCTTTTTTGGTTGATTCGATATGAAATGACCCAAAAACAAGGTTAAAGAAATATGTTGGCCAATGGTTTATATCTCATACATTATTAAGTTTTATGGGTAAGGAGACAACAAAAGTAAATTAAGAAGATGGGTTTAAAAACATGTTAATCTGAGTCGTTGGGGAAGTTGGACTCTGATGCTATAAGACACAAAAAATCCTAAAATCCTCTTAAAATAGAAAATGACAGATCTAATTCTGACAGAGTGTGAACCTTGAGAAAAGTATTTATGTATATGTAATTTTTATTATTTTTTTTTATCTAATTTGCTTTGTGAAAAGTAGCAATAATATGTACAGATATATAATTTTTAGTCCAAATTACTTGCAGTCAAAAAAAAAAAATATGACCAACAACTTCCAAAGAAGGAGAGGTGTTTTGACATTATATTCTTTGTGATTAACAATAAATTTATTGTTGCCTATATAAATGTTTTGTGATTTTTTTAAACCTTTCTTTTTAGAAATATGATTAACTCTGCTATATGTTTATATTACAGGGTGTTTCTAAATTCATGCATCAAATTTTAATGGTTTATTCCACGTCAAAAATAAGCCCTAGTTTCTCCTATAAACATATGTCCGGAAACACTTTCTTTTGAAGATACAGCATGTTTCTTCTAATTCTAGGAAAAAAAATTAACGTAATTTTTAAACCACTTTAGATATTTATTTGGTATTGGGTACATTACCTAACAGCAGCCAAAGACAATTCTTTCTATGTAGAATATATAAAAAATACCAGTGACGTCCGTACTATATTTGTATAGACTATTTTTCAAGAAGAAAATGGCACTGCTTTATCCTAAAATAAAAGTTATTTTTAAAATCCCCATTAAATTTGAGACAATTTTGATCTCTTGACTTTTTCCTGAAAGTGTTCAAAGAAAAAATAAAAACTAGTTTGATGCATCATGAATTTTCGAAAATAATGACAAAAATGTAAAGCATTTAAAACCCAAAATTTTCAATTATTTTTATTTAATTTAATTTAAATTAGTTAAGTTTTTATTAATTAATTCGTCATGCATCAAAGTGGTTTTTATTTTACTTCTTGAAAACTATGCATCGTTGGGAAAAAAATCAAAAGATTAAATTTGTTTTAAATTCAATAAAATATATTTTTTATTTTAGGAAAAAGCAGTAGCGCAACAATTTTTTTCTTGAAAAATATTCCATACAAATAGGGTACAAACGTCACTGATATTTTTAAAAATATTTTACCTTAAAATATGTCTTTTGCTGCTGTTAGGTAATGTACCAAATACCAAATAAATATCTTGAGCGGTTTAAAAATTATGATAAAAAAATGTTTTTTTATTAGAATTTTAACACCCCGTTTCTGGACATAGGTTTATAAAAGAAACTACGCCTTATTTTGGACGTAGAATTTGCCATTGAAATTTGATGCATAAATTTCGGAACACCCTGTATAGCTTTATCTTAAACTTTATTCTAGAAAATTTTGGTCATAGATTTTTTTTTACTCACGGTACTTTGGTATTCTAATGATTTTTATTAGTTACATTTCATAGATTGGCATTTTTTACACAGTATTTTTAATTATTGTTTTTTTGACATTCCCTCATTATTTTATCATGTAATTTTTAAATCAAGTTTATTGTTGAAGTAAAAAGTATTATTTCAGATTTTTGATGTTTTATTTATTGAAAGTTTCTTTACATAAATAAGTTATACATACATATATCACATTCAGTTTTTTCCTAAATATAAAAATGTAACAAAAAAAATACAATGTACAATCAGCTGATAAAATGTTAATTTTTTAAAGGACATAAATATACAGGTTTTTATCTTTGGGTCAGCCCATGCATGTTTGTATTTAGCCTAAGAGAAAGAGTAGGGCTGGCAAAAACCGGAAAAAACCAAAACGGGTTAACCGGTTTTTAAAAAAACTAAACTAACCACAGTTAACAGAAAATCGGAAAGGAATTATTCTCTATTAATCGTTTTTGCGTTGATTACGGATTTGCCCATGAGCTGTGGTGTTAGGTGATAATCATTATTCATCCTAGAATATTCTTCAAAAGAAATTGGTTAAGTATAAATAAGAATAACAATATTACATCCCTGTTAATAAAATGCAAGATTCTAAAAGGTGATGTAAAAATTTCATACATACATACATAATTTATTTTTTCCTCTTTATTTAAAATTGGTATTCTATTTTCGATGTTTTTCTTGGTTTATTGGTTAATAAAAAAACAGAAAAGGAAAAGTGGTGATTTTTAAATTTTAATATAGTGTATTATTATAGTAAGTTGTAATTTTTATTTTATAATACCATTAAATTTGCCCCTTTATTTCAAACAATTCTTACTAGAAACATTTTCTACTAAAATGCGCCGTTGTCTGGTTGTTTGCCTGTCTAAGGTTAAATGAACCACCCTGTATAATCTGTCAACCAATATCTGATTTTACAAAATAAACGGTGTTTTTCTTTTTTAAATATAAACCGCAATCAACCAAAAACCTATTAATTGATATTCGAAGAACCGCTTTTCGATTTTGGTCTGATTATCCAAAAACCGGTATTCGAAAACCGATTATCCGAAAAACCGGTATTTGAAAACCGGTTAACCGATATTCGAAAACGGGTTAACCGGTTTTTGCCAAAACCGCGGTTAACCGAAAACCGGTTAACCGAAAAAACGGTTTCGGTTGCCAGCCCTAAGAAAGAGATAATACATATCCATGCTTTATATCTTTTAACAAGTAAATGTTTACAAGATGTTTCATAAAAAAATAATGTTTTCTTACATACACACAGGTTGAGCTAAATAACATAACATATAGGCATGTAAACATGCGTGACTAATACTGCTTGTTTTGTTATTCTATTACTCGCCGGTGTACCAAAACTGCTGGCTCAAGCAGTATACCACAAATTGTTGCTTCTATATTAGTCGCGTTAATGAAGATTTTCGGCAAAAATCCCCAGAAACAGCTTTGATTTTGCTATTTTTTTATATATATTTTTAAATATTATTTAAAACCAGAATCCTGCCAGAGGGAGAAAATAATTTTCTTAAAAGAAAATCAACTATAAGAAACCGCTGGACATCATTTTTAAGATTCTAACTATATCGCTAGAGGGCGGATCAGCTATAGTCGTAAATAAAAATATATTTTTTCTTGGAAATCACCCAGTATATGTTAGAAAACAATAATAACCACGATATTGCTATTAGAATTCTGCATATTTTTGGTGTATAGTGAAATCGCTCTATCAAGTCCGGTAAGCCATAAAACTCCTTTAGCTCGGTAGTCAGTGGCTCTCAAACAATAAATTATATTTTATATAACTGAATAGTGATAATAATAACAAATATTTTATTGTGCCAGAATAATTATTGTAAAGTATAATTACAGGCACTATAATTAGTGTAATTTATAATTAATTGGAATGGTAATAAAAATACCTTGGTAGTTTTAGGCTTTTCTAGACTTTTTAAAAGTTGACTATTACTTCCCTGAGATATGCTTTCTATCCACCCTTTATGAAATACCCTGTATGTTATTTATACAGGACTCGATAAAAGATGTCCAAAACTCTCCTAACAAACTTTAAGGAGTGATTCTCCATCAGAAAATAAGAAAAAACTTTATATTAAAATATGTTCCAAACGTACCCCTTTTGGAACTACAGGCCCATATAACATTTTTTTGCCAGCAAGGCATTGGCAAAAGGTATCAAAAAAACATCAAAATGGGCAATTGGCCGTTATTGGGTCACGTGTTGCAGAAAATGTGATGGCATCTATCATTAATAAGTTATGATGAAAAAATGCGTTTAGGATGATGGCATCCATCATTAATAAGTTATGCTAAAAATGCATTTAGGATGATGGCATCCATCATTAAAAGGTTTTGGCATAAATATGCCTTTTAGATGATGGCATTATATTATTTTTCCTAATGACAATAAAATGCATTTTTACCGTCAGGGAACTAAAATGTGCATAAATAATGCACATGCCTAATGTGTGTTTATGTACAGGGTGTCTCATATAAAATTAAATACTATAATTTTGGAAAAACCATAAGAGATACAATAAAAATACTAAAAAAATACTTTTCACTGAACAACTTCTGCATTTAACATTTTCTTGTATTTCTTATGGTTTTTCCAAAAATATAGTATTTAATTTTATATGGGACACCCTGTACATAAACACACATTATGCATGTGCATTATTTATGCACATTTTAGTTCCCTGGACGGTAAAAATGCATTTTATTATCATTAGGAAAAATAATGTAATGCCATCATCTAAAAAGGCATGATTTTGCCAAAACGCCTTTAATGATGAATGCCATCATCCTAAATGCATTTTTTCAGCATAATTTTAATGATAGATGCCATCACATTTTCTGCAACACGTGGCCCAATAACGGCCAATTGCCCATTTTGATGTCTTTTTGACACCTTTTTGCCAATGCCTTGCCGGCAAAAAATGTTATATGGGGGGTGTTAAAATTTAACAAAAATAATCTTATTTTTTCCTAACTTTTATACCAGTACATATATTTTAATAAATTTAAGGAAGCTCTCTCCATGTTGGCGCAGTGAACAGAGCGTTGATCTTCGAAGCCAGAAGTCGCCGTTATTTAAAAATACCGACCGTGGTGGCACTACCGCGTTGTCTAAAAGTGCTGTGAAATGCATAACTGCATGTTTCAGTGCTTGGATACAGTTGATGGAACAGGGGAAATGATGGGTTAAACATCTAATAACCCGACGCCCACGGTACTCTGGTATTTAGGCATAGGCCTTCGTGGGTTGTCAAAAAGATAAAAAAAGCTCTTCTAAGCATCAAAAGATTTTTTTAATGTACCTTCTTTATACATTCTTTAAATTAAAATTCATTTTCTCAGAGAAAGATGGGTCAATATATCAATGTTTCAACTTTTAATTCATACAACGATGGGTAATAACAAACTAAGTACTCTTAACATCACTATCATATACTAAATAGATAGCAATTTGGCGAAGCCGAGAAATTATTTTTATTTTTTGAAAGAAAAATGCAGTGGGGTACCATTTTTTTTCTTTAAAAAATATTTTGCAATAAATTTCTCACAGACGAAACTCACAAAACATTATTTTTTCTTGTACGTCAAAAAATGTAGTTTGATGCATGGAAGACGTCTCCCAAATTTCCTAAAATATCTGTATTAGGTTAAAAAGTTATTGAAAAACACCATCATTTGTTTTTTATTTTTATTATTTTAACACCCTGTAGTTCCAAAAGTGGGATGTTTAAGATATAGGTTCATAAGAGTTTTTTTCTTATTTTTTGTTGGAGAATCACCTCTTTAAGTTTAGTAAGTTTTTTAGGTGACTGGCAGACTTGCCACCGAAATGTCGATTTTTAGTTTTACTGGTTTTTATTTTATTCGGTTTTTGGTATTTTTAATTTTTTTTTCTGGTGTGTACCCAAATAACTACCATCAATTAAATGAATCTGCCGAACCAATAATTATCCAAAGATAAGAAAAATATATATTCAATTTTTTCTTTATGCTTCATATTTTGCTTGCAACAAGCATAATGCACTTTGCAATTTTTGACCACTTCTTTTTTATTTAACAAATGCCTTTTACTCTTGTTGTACATGTTGTGCCAATTCGATGCTAACAATTGAGTTTCTGTGTGATGAACACTAGGTAGGGGTTAGGCCAAAATCGCCTGTAATGAAATCCCTCTTAATATGATGACGCGTCTGTCTTGCTTTGTTATTGCTTACTTTAGACCATCTTCTTTCCAAGCATTGGCAAAAATTGCAAAGGGTAATTTTGAAGTGGCACGACGTGTATAAATTTTTCTCTCTTGTTTTTTGGCAAATAAGGTTGGTATGTGGTGTATTACAAAAATTAATCAGGCAACTGTAAGAAGAAAAACACCTTTTGATTTTTCTACTATAAAAAGAAAATGCAGCAAAATTAATTTTAAAGGACAGCATAAGATTTGCAAATTATTCAGTTTAAACACTACTTTGTCAATTTAGAATGTTTTTCAAAATTGGTCAATAACAGGCCTATATTTCAAAAAAGATATATTTTTCATTTAGTTATAAAAATCTTTTAAGTCCATGGTAAAAATTGCAAAACAGCAAGGTACCAGCTATAAAAAAACTTACAAAATAGGTTCTGAAAAAAGTTCACACAGAGTATCAGTTTTTGTAGGCATCTTAAGCAAATTTAGGTGTTTTGATGAAATCCAGTAGAACACAGGGCTAGCTGAACATAGCAACCTTGTTGATACTTGAATATGAATAAATAAAGTACAGAATAACGACAAAAATAGAGCATGCACATAATAAACAGTAAGTTTTGGCTGATATAAATCAGTTTTGGCAATTTGAATTTTATTCTTTTTTATTTTACTGGGATTTTCCATTATAAAAATTTTATAGAATTTACGTTTAACAATATTAACATACAAGTGCTTTAGACAAGAAAATATCAATATGGTTAATATTGGCATAGCAAGTAAAAAATTTGGCAACTGCTTGAATTTATAATATCTCAAAAACCCACATCCCAATAGTGATCTTGTACATAAGAATATGCCAATGGTATAAGATTTTGACACCATTTTTGCTGGTTTTTATTATAGCTCCCTGGGAGTATAAATTTATTCTTTTTGCATGTTCCAGAACGTCCAGAGGTAGTGATATGTTAAAGTTTTGACAAAATTGTACATAGCAATAATACTGGTAGATAATAAAGGGTAATAAACAGTCAAGTGTAGTCATAAACATAGCAAATGCATATCGTAGCACTGAATAAATATTGTTAAAAACTGACTGCTTATTTTTAACTCTTTTTATGTACAGACAAATAAATGAGTACAACAGGAATCCTATATTTAGAACTCCATTTGATCGTGTTATTGTACTTAAAGCTATAGGAATAAGAAGCAATAGATCTTTAAAACTAAATACATTCTCTGGCTTTGAATACTTATCAAATAATTTTAGGCAATTAAGCATGCTTAAAAATGTAAGGTAACTAAAAATGCATTCTGTGTATGGAGCAATAAAAAAAATGGATGCTGGATTGAAACAGTATAAAACAGCACTGTCATAAGCAATTTTCTTATCGAATAAAGCATCAGTTAGTCTGTACAAAGTTAGTGCCGCCTGTTTAAACAAATAAATATTAAGAAAAATAAACGTTAAAAGTAAGACACTGTCTAGGTAGATGCGACCAACAATATCTGCTATAAAATCCCTAAATACCCCACCAAAAGCGGGTAAAATGGGAAAAAAGCCAATGTGTTTTCGTAAGTGTATCCATATTTAGCTATATGCATGAAATATTGAGCGTCCCATCGAAGAAAGCCCCCAAATACATGATGTTACAATCTTGTCATATTCACTAATGTTTTTCGGGACTGGATACAAGAATACTTTAGCGTCATGATCTGGAATGATTTGATTTGCGACGTATTGTAATAAAATCAGGAAAATCCTACTTAAATAGGCTAACTGAGCGATTTTTTCTTCGTTTTTCATTTTTGAGGTTAGCTTCGCCCGAATGATAGTTTCTGCAAAAATTTTAGGTAAAATTCTTGTTTCATGTAATAAATTTTCATCGTAGATATACCTAGATATAAAAGTGTTTGTTTTAAGCAAGTTTTCAGTCAATAAACATGGTTATTTATAATTTTGTTGGATTATGAATTTGTTTATATTATTCTGACATTTTTTTAAAATTTACACAAATTACAGGGTTGCCATGTTACCAATACAAAACAAGTAATCGTAAAGCTGGAAATTTAACTAATCTCTTTCATTTTTCAGTAAGTAGTAAATTAATTTACAATAGAGATCCTACATTTATTGTTAATTATAGACACCAACTTTGTCAAGTAATTTTTCAAAAAACCATAAATTTTTTCAAAAATCGGAGGATTTTAGACCAAATGACAACGCTGAAAATAGTTTGTCAATTTTGTATTTCGACTTAAGAAACCGCGTAAGTAATTTAGTTTTGGATTATTAAAAACATAGATGGCGCTTACAGCTGTTAATGAGCAACACTTTACAGAGTTGGCATAGGCTCTGTGCAACCTTCAATTGTTTTAATTTAGCAAAAATAATGCCTTTTTTCCCACATTTTGTACAAAGAGGTTCAACGCGTTTCGTTCGCCTAATTTAAAAGTTTACTTGGTTTTTAAAATATTTATAGTGTATTCGGTTTTATCATTAATAAGACATTTAATAGTGTTACCTACCACGACAAAAACTGTTACACTTAGAACAATATGAGGATATTATGGTAAGTTTTTGTAAATATTTTTTTTAATCATGGCGTCTTTTAACTTTCATAAACCTAGACTAGGCATACCGTGTTACGTTCTGAAATGCAGCTTTTTAGAAATGGTTTAGTTTTTAGTTTTGGTAATTGTCTAGAAAGTTGCGGCAACTCCGATTTTGACGAAATTTGTTTTTTTGGGACGCTAAAATGCTGATCACGAATCTGAAAGATTTATTTTCGGAAACGTTTCGTTCCTGGGATATCCATCATCAAAGTTGAAAATCAAGCTAACTCAATTTTTACATTATTTCTTCTTCTTTTTGCACACAATTCGTGTTTCTAAACTAAAGTTGCATCCCGTTTTCTATGTATTTTACACCTTTTATCAAATAAAATAAGGAAAAATAAAATGAAAATGAAGTTTCTTTGATTTTCAACTTTTGATGGTGGATATTACGTGAACAAAACGTTTCCGAAATCTTTCAGATTCGTGATCAGCGCCCCAAAAAGCTCCCATATGCCAAATTTAGTCAAAATCGGAGTTGCTCCCACTTTCTAGACAATTTACCTTTTAAAAATATATTTCTTTTATCACGGTATTGAAGATGCGGACATTTTGATTATGGGTGCAACATTACACATCCAGCAGGTTGATTATAAATTGGGTCCTCGATTGGGCCCCAAAAAAACACACATTTTTTGATTGCGTTTTTTTTGTTTCATAAATAAATAAATTTGGTTATTATTTACAATCCGGGGAAAGAATTTTTTCCGGACAAGTTTCGTGTTTGATATATTTATCATTAAAATAACCTTTTTTTTACTATATTCCCCCTTTTTTTGCACGAAATTCCTAATCTGATACTAAATTGTCACCAAATCATTTATTAAGACACCACCATTAAAATTTCTGTTTTTTTATTTATTTATTAACAGCCTCGGATCTTCATCTTTTTACAGGTGGGGTAGAAACTGCCCTATTCCCCCGCTTCGTTTTTTTCTAGAGCGGAGAAAAAAAGGTCTCCGCCTTTTATAAATTATCGCGGCTTGTTCACTTGGCGCCCTATGTATAATAAATTCACATAGCAAACGCAAGTGTTCACCGTCCAGTGCACGTCGGTATTGGGTTATTTTGCCGCCCCTTGAAGGTGTTACCCGGGGCAGACACTCCGGTTTGCCCCTCCCCCTCTTAGATCCGGGGCTGTTTATTAAACACCTTTTTTTCCATTAAACTACAAATCCTTTACTAATAAACGCCGCAACCATGCATACACTTATTAATTTTTTTAGGTTGTCATAGATAACTTGATTGTGTTTCATCCCTAAAACTTAAGGGTGAATC